>CM019148.1:299662995-299776246 GCA_009733165.1 Naja naja
TCAGCAAGCTTTGGGGATACACACACACACACACACACACACACACATTGCAGAAGTACAGATCTTTAAGGAAATACCTACTGAAGAAATTAAAGCATGCATTCTGGTTCCAGTCTCATGACTGTTAGGAGAAAAAACAAAACACCTCAACACCGATGGGCAGTATTCTATAGCATAGCTGCAATTGAGATGCTTCAGAATAAAATGTGGTTCAATTAATAAAACAATGAATGACAAACTTCACTTAAATATGATTTTAAATTTAAATTTTATATATATATATATATATAAATGCATGCATCGCAGAACACAAGAACGCAGTCAGAAAAGAAGAAAAAACTTCCTCCCTTTTCCAGCACCTTAAAGCCACAGGACATGAAATTGATTTTGAGGATCCAACTTATCTCCAATACTGAACACTTCAACAAGAGAATAATTAGGGAAGCCATCGAAATAGAGAAACACCCCATAACATGAATAAACGGGATGATACTTCCACCTACCAGACATCTGGAAACTAGCCCTAATCAACAAACGAGTCCCAGCCACGAAAACCAACACGGACCCAAAATAACACATGATGCCACCACCAATCTCCTTCACCAGACTCAAACCCAAGCCTATGCCACAAAAGGCAACCACCATCCAGAAACCAGACCATGGCTGCAACACCAGCTGCTACACCCCCTCCGACCCCAAACTAAGCAAACTGACACACGCTATAAACACATAGCCAGACCTCAAACTCGAGCCAAACCAAGGCCCAGAATGTCACATCACAGCCTTCCACCCAGGATACTACATCACAAAACTCAGGAGATTACAACACAAAACATCAGGAGGTTGCAACACAGACAACGACCCAGGAGATTACAGCACCACACCCAGGACGTCACAACAATAGAACTCAGAAGGTCATCACACAGCCCATTACCCAGGTCGTTACAACACAAAAGGCTGAGAGACACACAGCCAGCACCTCAGCCACACAGGGTCTCAGGAAAAGCCATCCAATCTGCATACATCAACTCCATCAACCAATCAAGAAGTAACAACACAGCCAACTCTGGAGTTTAAAAGGGAAAACAGCCACTATCACACACTTCTCCCAGAAGAACGAAGCTGAAGACACCAGCCTGAAGATGACGGATGAGATTTCGTCGAAACGTTGCCAAGGTATTCTCAATCTTACATGGGACAAGACCCGAATACCCCAAGACCTACATACCTTTACCCGTGAAAATCTACGAAAACATATATATATATATATATACAGTCCTAACACACACACAAATACAGTCCTAATGCACACACAGTTCTCCCAACATGTTTCAGGTCCTTTCAGCACTTTTAAGGTTAGCAGGAGGACTATAAGGAATGTGAAGGATTATATACCCAGACAATTAATTGCTGCTATCACAGCATTTGATTATGTTGTATATCATATTCCTTGCTTAATAGATGTATTTCCATCCTGGTAAATTGCTCCCTGTTTCTTTGTGCAATTACCTGTTTCTGAAAGTGCAAGAACAGAAAGAGACAATAAGCTGCCTCCTTTCCTGTTTCTTGTGGTGTTTTTTTTTAAGTAATTGAGTTGTAAGGATGATTTTTGCGGGGGATGGTTGAGGAAAGCATGAGATGTTTTTCTTTCTTCGTGTTATAAAGAATTGCAGTTTTGTTCTGTATCCTCTTCATATTTGTTATTCTGCCTGGTCTTTAAGAGAGTGCTGATCTTGAATCACTTCCTTCTGATTTGCTCCCAAGCACAGAAATATGGAGTGTATGTTCTTGACCCCTCTTGCTAAGATGTGGTTAGGGTAAGGTGACCAGATTTTAACATTGGTAAAGTGGGACACCATTGACTGGGGGGGGTTTTCTTGATTAAAAATTTGGTCTATATGGAGCAACAAAAATTTTCATAGAATGCAAAAATAGTATTGTAATATTAATAAAAATTAACAAAAATAATATAAAACTCATATCCTGGTGAAATAGCCACATGGCCGCCGAAAACTGTATATTCTCTTCCCGTTCTCCCGCCGTTCCCTAGCTTGACGTGCATTCTTTCCAAAAATCGGGACTTTTAAAACGCCGCAGGACACGGACAAATTGTTAAAAATCAGAACTGTCCTGCCAAAAGCGGGATGTCTGGTCACCTTGGGTTAGGGGGACTTAACCTATCTCTGTATTGTTTTTCCAGTAAAGAAATTTCCATACTGTTATAGTTACAAATCCTCAATAATCCTTGCTCAAGTTAGATTTCAGGTCTGAGAGAAGCTCAAACACATGCACAGAATGCTTCTCTTTCCAATGGAACATCCAGTCAATGAGGTTGGGGCTCAAATGGTGCATCTCAAAATATTAAATTAGGGAAAGTTATACATATTTTCAGATGTCAATGATGATTGCTTTCATATTGCTTTTATATTCTTTTTTTAAAAAAACTTTAAGTTCCTCTTTATAGTGCGTAAGGGAGCACAAACATAAAAAAAGGCAACCTGAGATGAATTTTAGAGGGGAAATGTTGGGGAGGAGTTGGAGGAAGACAGCGTCTCCATGCAACATACTGTACTATTACAATATTCAGAAGCTGAACATTACATACAGCTTGTGACTTTGTTGTATTCATAAGCAATGTTGTTGTTTGAAAATGAGCAAGAGCTCCTAATCCAAGCCTTTATTAAAAAATGGACATTTCCTCACCGCTGCCATCTCTACTTGTGCAAAAACATTTGGAAGCTTCTGTGATCTTCTTCTTGTCCACAAACCTGCCTCACAATACTGAGACTGGTATGAACTAATATTCTTAAGGAGAATACAATGAGTAGCCTCCAATCAAGGCCTTGCACTCCCCTCCATTGCAGTGCACATTTGCCTATGGATTCCCCCCCTTCCCTTGAAATGATGTTGGGAACCGAAAGCGAAGCTGTGAAGGCACAATTGTCTTTAACATTAAGAGATTTGTTGAAACGAGAGCGTTTTGGCATGATGCCATGGCAGCTCAGCCTCTACAGGGAAGAGAGAGGGGCTGGCTTAAATCCAAGAGTCGGAACCAATCAAGTTTCCATCAATGGGAAAATGGTCTGCCTGCAAGTTCTGCAGAGCTTCACTACTGCAAATAGTGAAATGGCCTTTTGGGCAACTCTATGTACACTGCAGCTGAACCAGAAATGAATCAGCTGAAACTGAACAAAGATGACAGTGTGAGACTATGCACAAGGAGGGCTCCTTCTGACCTGTTGTGGATGTTTTCCTTACCGACAAACTTTAATTAAATTTGACATTGAAGTCTGATAAAAATGTTCTGCAGACATGGGGCTTCCTGAGGATATTTTGCTTGTGGATATGCCAAACCTTCTTAATGGAACTTTGTGAGGGTCCAAATGTTGTCATTTTTCATTTATACTTTGAATTAGGGCTGCACATATCTTCAAAAGTTGAATTTTGGAGTGCTTGGGGATGGGGAAGAAGCAAATTTGATGTGCATGTGCCCACATAGAAAAGCAGCAAGGAACTGCATCTCTGTTTGGTTTGGTGGCTGTGGTGCCTCAGAGAGAAAGTCCATTCAGAGAGTGGTAAGGACAGCTGAAAAGATTATAGGAAGCTCGCTTCCTGTCATTCAGGATACAGCTTATAAGTGCGATGTGCTTAGAGCTCAAAGCATTGTTAGAGACACCACACACCGACTTCACGGTCTGTTTCTGTTGCTCCCCTCTGGAGATTTAGAAGTATTTCTAGCAGGACTACCAGATTCTGTAACAGCTTTGTTCCCTATGCCATCCGTCTGGTAAACTCGCAAGATTTGTTTCTCTCGCCATGTGCATGTATGCATTTGAACTAGACTGTGTTGTTTCTTCATGTCATATAATATATGTGGGCATATGCATAATTTTGTATTTATTTATTTGTCATGTTTATCTACTATATATCAGAGGTGGAGGCCCTTTGAGAGCTGTATGCAACAGAACTTCATTTTAATGTATTCAGATTAGTGTATATTCAAAGTGACAATAAAGTTAGTCTAAGTCTAAGTCTAACAACTTCTGAAGCAATTGTGTAGGGCTTGAAATATTAAAAAAAAATTAAAAAGAAGGATTTTGTTATACCTCTTATATTTTCCAAAGAACTGTTTCAATCAGAATCAAAGCACTTGCAAAACTCCATTTTGCATGCTTCAAAATCTGTTCAAAGTTTCATACTTCTCGTTCCCTTGTATACTTATATCATCTTGCCTGATAAATGTTCTGGGTAGCTTGAAGGCTTACTTGACATTTTCAGACACTTTGATTGGCCACAATTAATGTATCATCCAGCTAAGGTTTGGGTATTTTTTTCACCAATGGATCAATAAAGATTGCTTTTTATTTCCGTTTGTAACCCAATATTCTTTACCCAACGCTGCTTTTAACGTTTTTCTTTCCAGAAAGATTCAGTGAAGAAGAAAAGGTCATGATGGCTACATATCTCTTTTGATGAATGATCTTTGGATCCCTCCTGAAGTGGTATTACAGACTTTGGATTGAGCCAATCAGTGGAAAACAAAGTCTTGGAGTAGATGTGGATTTAAACTTGGATTCCAATTTCCTGTACGATCACTAGATTTATATAACAATTAATAGTATCTTTACTAGATGCAAAGAACTGAATGCAGAGAAGAGAAACAAAGATGATTAGGGGACTGGAGGCTAAAACATATGCAGAACGTTTGCTGGAACTGGGTATGTCTAGTCTGATGAAAAGAAGGACTAGGGGAGACATGATAGCAGTGTTCTGATATCTCAGGGGCTGCCACAAAGAAGAGGGAATCAAGCTTCTATATGAAGTGAGATCATCCGTGGCTTTGGGGTGAGGTATCATCAGTATGTTGATGATACCCAGTTGTATATCTCCACCACAAGCCAAATCAGTGATGCCCTCTCTGTGATGTCCTGTTGCCTGGATGCGATACGGATCTGGATGGGCAGGAATGGGCTACAGCTCAACCCGGCCAAGACTGAGTGGTTGTGCGTACAGGCATCTCGGACCAGTCAACAGATTCCACCTTTGGTCATAGGGGGAGAGGTGTTGCCCCCTGTGGACAGGGCCCGGAACCTGGGAGTCCTCCTGGACTCACGGCTCAGTTTGGAGGAGCAAGTGGGGGCCGTGACCAGGGGGCTTTTGCCCAGGTCCGACTAGTTCACCAGTTACACCCATATCTGGACCAAGATGCCCTTCGACGATCACTCATGCACTTGTTACGTCCTGACTCGACTACTGCAATGCTCTCTATTTAGGACTGCCCTTGCATACCATCTGGAGGTTTCAGCTGATGCAGAATGCAGCTGCGTGGGTTGTGATGGGAGTTTCCTGGTACTCCCATGTTACACCCTCCTGCGAGCTACATTGGTTGCTGGTTGCCCTTTGGGTGAGATTCAAGGTGTTGGTATTAACATTCAAAGTCCTTCACGACTTGGGTCCAGGGTACTTGTGGGAGCGTCTCCTGCCAATATCGAATACCGACGCCTGTGCGTGTGCACAGACGGGGACTCCTCGGGTGCTGTCTGCAAGACAGTGTCGGCTGGCGGTGCCTCGGGGAAGGGCCTACTCTGTTGCAGCCTCCACCTTGTGGAACCAACTACCTCTGGAGCTCCATTTGGCTCCTGATCTCCGCTCTTTCCACCGTGATTTGAAGACCTGGTTATTTGAACAGGCCGGGCTGGACTGACCTCTTGGGGGGGTTAATTAATTTTAAAGTAATTTTAGTGATTGGGCTTGTTAATTTAATTCTTTTTTAAATATTTATTGTTGCATTTTGATTGTGAGCCACCCCAAGTCTTCGGAGAGCAATGGATGGAAACTAATCAAGGAGAGAAGCAACTTAGAACTAAGGAGAAATTTCCTGACAGAACAATTAATCAGTGGAACAACTTGTCCCCAGAAGTTGTGAATGTTCAAACACTGGAAGTTTTTAAGAAAAGATTGGACAACCATTTGTCTGAAATGGTGTAGGGTTTTCTGCCTAGGCAGGGGGTTGGACTAGAAGACCTCCAAGGTCCCTTTCAACTCTGTTATTCTATTCTAATAATTGCTTTTATTTCATTGAAGATCCTGCTTTTTAACACTCTCTAAGACCTCAGTAGGCTCAAAGCCAAGGGTTACTTGAGTGTTCCTGGCCATGACTACCTGATTTACCTTCCAAAGAAGGTTCCTGGCTTGAATTAATCATCCTGCCAATGGTGAGAGTTGGGTGCATATTCATCATGGCAACACAACTTGTTCAACTGATTTAGTTCAAAAGAGAATTCTTGTCTTTCAGCAGGAAAATGTACAGATGTATACAAACTTTGTTTAGGACAGGATGCATAGTCAGACAAGTATAAAAGCAAAATCAGTTGAAGAAAATCCCAATCAATTTTCATAATAAAAAGCAGCCTTAAGTTCCTCAGAGAAGTATGAGGGAGGAAGTATTTACAAAGATATTTAAGGATCTTTGGATCTGTGGGAGGAAAGTGGCCTTAGACATCTATTCAACAATCTGTTTTGCATTTTTTAAAAAGTCTATCAGGGACTTTTTACATATACATCTTTCCATCAATATATGGCTATATTCTCACCATGCCAAAACCAAACAAACCACATTATGTTGTAGCGTGCCATTTAAATTTAGCCACTGTGTCATGTAAAGTGCACAAAATGTAGAAAAGTAGAAAGGTTACTCAGATGTGGCCTACCACAAATAGTACATTCTGTAGCTATAATTCATTTGAAGACTGCCCTACCTGACACTGTGAACAAAAAAGATTCATACTTGTAAAGCAACCCCACCCCCACTTGCATTTCACAGAAAAAAGGCACGTTAAATCTCCTTTCCTTTCATTGGGATGACCAGTATTCTCAGTGCTGACCCTTGTTAGAGAAATTCCATTTGCAGAGTTCTCCTTTCAACCCAAAGCAAAAGTGTTCTGATTCCTGCAGGTTTTTTTTTAATGTAGTTTAACCACACCTCAGGCAAATGGTATTTTCAAATGGCCCATCAAATGGATTGGCAGAAAAATTAAGGCAAGGTCTCCAAATGTTTTCAGTTGGTGATTGTAGCATGGTTCATTGAAAAAAAAAAACAATGAGAGGATGTCTCTCTGGGATTAGATCCCGGGGTGGTGGGTGGGAGGTGGGAGACATCCCTGAGGCAGACAGATCATTATAAAAGTGTTATTTTGTTCCATTTGTTTAGAATATTTTACACATAGCTTTTCATGGCATGTTTAAGAATAAGATGTATCTACCAGAGATAGATGTACAACTCACACAAAATATCAGAACACGCCTAAATAATCTCAAGATTGAAAACTAAGCCTAAACCACGATTCCTCAAAGTGATATTGATCCCATGAACCAGCTGGGTGCATGGAAGTGGAAGGGAAGAAAGAGGAAGAAGAAGAAGAAGGGGAGGGAGGAAGATAGCCCTACCATGAACATCTTGAGCTTGTAACGACCATGTATAAAATAACAACCTGGAAAAGGAAAGAAAAGCTGAGATTGTTTGAAAAATATAATGAAAATTGATGAGCGGATTTGATAGCTATGATGTCGGAGCCTCAGTTGTTTGGTGAAGAGGAGGTAGGAAATGAACAATGAACTGCATGAGCAGACATTTTCCTGTCCCTCCCTTACTTGTAATGAGAATATGAAAGGTGTCCTGCGGCTCAGATCTTTTGACTCCAATTCTGATCCTCCAGGGGTCAATCAGATATTGGAGAGTTTTGCATTAACATTGTGCATGCCCTGGAAGCAATGAATAAGTGCACCACGGTGCCTACCGTCCCTGTCCTATTGTCCCCATTTATTCGTACCCATTTCCTGTATTCTTACTCATGTTTATACTTATACCTATTATCTTGTAAGCTATTGACAAATAAATAAAATAAATAAAAATGTGGATAGAAAGCAGCCACATCTAGCAGCACATTTCAATTTTCAGTCCCTGCTCTTTAAATAACGTGCACCAGGAACCTTGCTCTGAGTTGAATCAGAAGGAGGGGGACCAAAAAAAAAAGGACACATAATCTAACCCTTAGCTCTATTCCTCTGTCCTTTTTCTTTGCTTACTTCAGTGGGATATCAGAAAATGAAATGTAGGAACCAGTCACACATCTTACTTCCTTTTAGCGCTCTCTTTGTGCAGTATATAAATAAATCTCTTCCAAGTCTCTCACCGTGACATGCAATTATTTTGCAGCATGTAATTCAACGCTTACACTTTAAGCATACATTTCTGGAGTCATTAAAGCTATTACCAGCTGGAAAAAAAAGAATGCATATGGAAATTTTTAAAAGTAAAAGTAATGACTACTTGCATGCTTTCTGGCATGCTGAGCACTTTTTAAAAGTTTCCCCTTCTCTCCAGCCTTTTTGTTCATCAGAATTCATGCAAGATTTCCCACTTTGTCCATTAATCTTTTCAAAATCTCATAGGCTTGTCTTACTAAAACAGAATTATATCTGTGTTGTCCCCGTTCTCTTCCTTTAACATTTAAGTGACCTCTCATTTAAAGTCATCTGGATTTAAGCCTAGGCAAACTTTACAGTATGGCCATGAATATTAAAAAAATCATCATATAAAGAGTTTAAGAACTACATCTACAATATATGCTTATGAGTCATGCCCACCATTAACAAAATATAAACTTGGTTCATGCATGCTGGTTCATTACATAATAAATATAACCTTAAGTGGAAAATAAGTTTATCACACATGAAAAAATCACCTCAATTTAATTTCCAGCCTTCAATTATAAGACTCTAACCCATGTAGAGTACAGTAATCAAATAATCAAAATTCAATAATCAAACATATTTGGCTCAGATCTATCCATGTTCTACATCCACTGTGAGACAAAGACCACTTGTTTGGCAAGGAGAACATCACATAAGTCTGATTCAAATCAATTCACAGTTCCTACATTGTGCTACGCTATTATTTGACTGATGTGTTATGGTTGATTTTTGAAACGGCTCCAATTTGGTTTAGAATTTCTGGACTGTAAACTACTTTGACAAAACGTTTCCACTCAAACATGTCATAAATATCCCTTGTGGAAACCACTTTTGGACTTTTTGTTTTGTTCAGCATCCATCCGTTCTCGTCCCTGTCTATGCTTGTTTACAACTCATGTTTCTTAAAAACTCCATTCAGTGGTGTATGCAACACAGTGATATCATCATTAATGCATGATTGTGCAAACATCACAATTTAGTATTGTGTGAAAAGGCTGACACAAATATGTAAGTCTTAGCATTTGTGTGATTACTTAATCATACATGTCTTTGCCCTCATGGATTCCCATGTTTTCATTCCCATTGCATTTAGCTTATCTTTATATTTTTCTTGAGAGAAGAAGGGTTGTATGCGTACACTTTTTGTTTCTTTTGCTAAGCATTTAGTATTTTTTTTAAAAAAATCATACTTTACTTATTGATTTTTATCAATTTATTTTCTGTCCTGTTTTTCATTTAGGAGCTCAAGATTGCACACCTAATGGTTCCTCCAGCTATCTTTTTCCACAAACAATAATCTTTTTGAGGTAGGTTGATTGAGAGAATGTGACTGGCCAAGTAATCCACTGAGCTGTTGTAGGTGAGGAGTGACTGGAATCTGTTTCTCTTCTCCTTGTTTAATATGTTAACCAGTACACACCACCTCTCACACTATCCTTCTATTAGCATGTGCATATCTTAACTTTTCTTCACACAAATCAATCTAACTGCTCAAGGGTTTTTTTTGCCATTGATATATAACTTGCAATTGTGCTCTCCATTTTCTCTTGCAAACACACTTATATTGGGCTTTGGTACATTAATTTTTGGATCCATACTTTCTCATTGTATCGATTCAACCCTCACTGCAAACTATTTGGGTTCTCAGCCAAGAGCACAATTTTATCTACATACAAAAGTGCATGCATATTCATGTCTCCAACCAATGCCCATATAATGTGCACGCATTCTTTATATACTATATATGTTGACTGATAAGCAAACTAATAATAAAATTATATGAATGGAATTATATTGGTAATATATTATTGTTGTAACTGCAGGTCATAACAAGGTTGGAACTATATTTAATATTTTATTCCAAAATGGACTTCAGTGGAGGCCTTTTCAAACTTCTGTAAACCCTACTATAATCATTTGATGTCACATGGGACAAGTGTTCCAAAGGTACTTTTTCAAAAGGCAACTGGACTTCCTTTGTTTTTCCTTGAAGTTTCCTTGAATTTCATTTGGATGAGAAGCAAAATATCTTCAGGAAAAAACAAAGAAAGTCCAATTGCCTTTTGAAAAAGTACCTTTGGGATAACCATGACCTGGATCAGAGGTGGTATTCAGCAGGTTCTGACCAGTTCTGGAGAACCAGTAGTGGAAATTTTGAGTAGTTCGGAGAACTGGCAAAGACCACCTCTAACTGGAGATTTTATGGCATCCTTCCCCTGCCACATCCACCAAGCCACGCCCACAGAACCAGTAGTAAAAAAAAGTTGAATTCCACCACTGACCTGGATGACTGAGAATCTCCATAGACACGAGGGGAAATCCTACACTTTCTTTAGATTAGGGAAGGCCGGCTTCAGGCTGAATTTATATATGATCTAAGCTAGCAATCAGAGTTTTTTAATTAAACAAATTAAGTCAATATTACACTAGACAAACCATTTTTTTTTAAATATGGAAGGATATTTTTTTAAAATATGGTGACCAAAACTGGTGCGGCTCTACTAAGGCTTTATAAAGTAATGCCAATACTTCACATGAATTTCATTTGGTTAGCTAGGGCCCAGTGTTCGTCTGTTGAGATCCATCTGGATCTTGGCCCTATCTTCTGAGGAGTTGGCTGTTCCTGCCAGTTTATCTGGCATCTGAAAACTTGATGAGTTCCCCTTCTAAATCATTTGGGCAAAGTCTAAATCACTTATGAAGATGCTGAGAAGTACTGGGGCCTAAAATAGAGCCTTGGGGTACCCCACTGCATACAAGATGCAATTCCATTGATGTTGTGGTTAGCCAGTAGCAGGTGCAGACGGCTGAGGAGAGCGAGGACTCAGATGAGGGGCCAGGACCATTAGGGAGTGGTCTGCTGCCTTCAGAGATTGTGGGGGCTGGCAGCAGTGATGAGGAGGTTCCCGAGGAGCCTGTGCCAAGTGCGCGTGCATGCAGGATTGCTCGTAGGAAAGAGCAGCTACAACAGCACGGGTGACTTGGGAGTGAGGTTGCAAGGTAATGGCCCCTCCTTCAAGAAGATAAAAGCCAGCTGTGCAGTAAACGTTCTTTGTAGGAAGCAAAGACGTTTTGAAACTCAGCCTCATGGACATTACATTTGGTATATGAAGACTCTTGTGTTGTAAACTATTTCTTATCTGTTGTTTTTTGGCAGCCTTGCGAAAACTTGCCAAGGCTCTTTCTTGTCAGAGCTAATTAGTTGGAAGCAGCCTTTTATCTGGGAAGAAACAAAATTCATAGATGAAACATTAAAAGGTTGTGCTGCTGCCTTTCTCTTGTGTTTGCTCTCTTGGAAACAGGTTTGGGTCAGAACAATTGAGGACTATACCAGTGGTGGGATTCAAATTTTTTTACTACTGGTTCTGTGGGCGTGGCTTGGTGGGCATGGCAGGGGAAGGATATTGTAAAATCCCCATTCCCTCCCCACCCCACTAACCTGCTTTCCAGCTCCTTTGTCCTGTGCAGGGCAACAAAAGAAGGCCCAGCCAATCAGCTGGGACTCGGGAGGCAGAGAATAGATGGGGGTGGGGCAAGTCAGAGGTGGTATTTGCCGGTTCTCTGGACTACTCAAAATTTCTGCTACCGGTTCTCCAGAACTGGTCAGAACCTGCTGAATACCACATTGGACTACACATTGAGTGCACTTGGCCAGCCAGTTATGAATCTATCTGGTGGTGATGCTGTCTATCCCACATTTTTAACTTTCATTTCACACCATCCCTTTATCACCATATTCATCTGAATAGTTTGAACTAAGATCAGAAATGAGGCAATTTCATGACAGACTAATTTCAAGAATGTCCTAAAATGGAATAATATAAATGGGCAGAGCACATTGTACATTTTTCTTGCATGCCCAGACCATGGGAAAAAATGTATAGGAAGATCTTTCCCAATGTTGTTTATAAAATTTACTGCAGAGATGATGATGAGATGGTTCATTGGAAACTTGTCAGACAACTTGCTAACCTGCTTCGAAGAGTAAAGATGAAGATGTTTTTACCTGTTAACTTGGATTAAACACAATGAAAAGCTAAATCCCTTTGCTCAAAACTTGCGTTGTATTGAACTATTCCCAATATGCTAAACATGTTTAGCCCTGGTTTATTGGATAAACCAGTGACTGAGCTTGCACAGCACAGGAAACTCAAACATTGTTTACAATAGGAATATTATTCCTATTTGCTTGATGAGCTTCTCCAGTATCTTCTGTTTTAATTTTTTAAAGTTAGAATCACTTTGTTGTCACTTTAAATGTACAGTAATCGGCATACATTAAAATGAAATTTCATTTCATACAGCCCTCCAATATATACTACATAATCATGACAAATAAATATATATATAAATGCATATAAGTTCCCTTCTAAGAGGCTTCTTCTGAGCATGTTCTTTTGGTACTTGCTTCATCCATGAAAGATTTATCTTCCTCTATTGTTAGTGTGATCTTATTCTAATCTTTTAAGGGGAAAGAATAACTGGAAATTTGTCAAAGTTATAATAAACAATCTTAGACAGTGCCTTCCAATTGGCAGCTTCACACCTAAGATCTCAAGAGTTTACTATTGACTTAAGAATGGCTCAGAGCAGAGCACAGAGATTTTTGAATGAGATGAGCTAGAGGTAGACAAAAGCAGGTGCTAATTAAAAATGTATTTTTGCTGATGATAATTTATTTATACAGTGGAAATGTATTTTTAGAAGTGGATTTGGGAGATAGAGATGAAGGAATGTTTATTTTCAGAAAGTGGCTGCAGAGTTGCAAACACGTTCTCTGCTGTCTTGTTCAGCTTCGGTTGTCTGCTTTCATTAAGCTGTGACCTTGATGCCTTTTTTTAAACCAGGAATAAGCCTTGGCCTTGTATATGAATAGGTCCTTATTGGATGCACTGCACTTCTAATAATTTATCCAACTTTTCTGTAGGAAAAAGGGGTACATGCAGATGGCTTTGTTCTGTTCAAGAAAGATGTGAGATAGAGAGGTTTCTATGGCAAATTTATTGAGACTTCCCTGTAAACAAGCTGCAATCTCACCAATTAACTGGGAATAAGTTGTATTACATTTACTGGGACTCGGCTTGGAGTTAGACTTAGAACTTAGAATAACTTTATTATCATTTTGAATGTACTCTATAAAATGAAATTTCATTGCACACAACTCTCAAAGGGTCTTCACCTCTAATATACATTACATAAACATGACAAAATAAATAAATAAATACAAAATTATGCATATACCCACATATATTATATGAAACGGAGAAACAACACAGTCTACTTTGGATGTATACATGTACATGGCAAGAGAAACGAATCTTGCAAGTTTACTAGACGGATGGCTTAGGGAACAAAGTTATCACAGAATCTGGTAGTCCTGCTAGAAATACTTCTAAATCTCCTCCCAGAGGGGAGCAACAGAAACAGACCATTACATAAACAGACAAACAACATAAACAGACCAGAAACATTAACAGAGACAGAGTTGGCATGCAGTTTTCTCAGCTGATGTGCTTGCTTATTTCTGTGTTAGCATTCAGGAAAAATATATGTAACCGGGACCCTGACTTTGGAAGAGGCTAATATTTCTCAGCTTTGATGGGCTTCTGTCTTCAGAACTGATGGGCTTCTGTTTTTATGAAAATATAGTGAAATTTTGATTGATTGATAATGTGCTGTTTTTAACTCCCAGCGATCACATGGATATATTTCCTCCATGATAATATAATAGAATAAATCTTTTTAAAATGGATGACTTGAATCTTTTATTTGGTTAGATTCCCCTTCTAGGAGTTAAGAGACAGAGAAGTGCCGGAGGAGGGATTAAAACTATTTCACACACATTGCACACTATCCAAGACACACTGAAATAGCCATGATTCTGAAATGTTGATAGGCATAAATATACCAAGGCAAACCACTTTGGGTTTTTAGCACATTGCACGATCCAATCTGCCCATTTTCTCTGTGATCTGCCCCTCCCCCTCACTCTGATTTTAAATTTGATCTGCAGTCAAATTACATTTAATGGAAAAAGAAATCCCATTGAAACCAAATTCCTCTTTGTGCATGTAGCAAAGAGTATAATCCAAGTTTATATTTCAACAGAAAATGGGTGATAGAAGTATTTGGCAGGACAGCGATATGCTATTTATACATTGGGAAAATGATCAAGGAAGACTATGTCGTTCTTTAAAACATTTGCCTTTGTATTGGATAATCAATACAATTTGTCTGTATATTCCCTAAGCAGGCATAAGTAATTTATTCACACATTAAAAGACAGGTAACCTGGGGACCATGTCTTTAAAGACGATACTGTGCACAATCTTGCAAATGGTTGCACAATCTCAAACACTTTTGAGCGCAAGCAATATTCTCATAACCCAAGATGCAATGACTGGTTGCCAAGCAATGTTGCTAAGCACAATCTCTCCATTGGTGAGAAAAGAGCTATTGAATGCTATGATGCAACCACCCACGCCATGGACTCTTTAAAACTGCTTAAAGCCTGGACTGAGAATTGTCTACCTATCTACCTACCTATTTATCTATCATCAGAAATGCAGCCACTACTATGGTTATACCCTCTCTCTGTCCCTCTCCCCCTCCCCCCCCTTTTATTTTACAGATGATTATGATTTTTTTTGTTTCATTGTTTCTGTGTCCTATGATGTAAGCCACTGAGTCATCTTGGAGTTTGGCTTCTACAGTTTTTTGTTCGGCATCTAAATAACGATTTATCAATTCAAGTGTTATTTTAAAAAAGATTGGTGATAAAAGCTTTCCAAAACCTTGGGCTGTGCACTATCTCTGTTATTTTTAACACACCTTTAAACTGTTGTGTTCCAATCTGCTGGAAAAGTAGATGGTATTATTTTGTTTCCAAACAGTGATCAGAAAGAACTGTGCCAGTGGTTCTTAAGTTTCCCTTTTTAGACTGAGAACTTTGTCATCAGACTTCCCCTGGCAATGTGGCACCCAGATTGTGTCTCCAGAACTCCCAAAATAAGTACAACTAATAAGCATTTAAAAGAAATTCAGAATGGTGAAATTGCATGAAGTTATTGAATTTCATGACATTTTGGAGTTCCTGCCTTAATACTGCAAGCTTTTAGCTGGAAAGGCAAAAACCTTGAATGATCCAGCAACCTTCTAAAATTTTGGTCGTGTTTTATTTCATTTCATTTTAGTGCTAATCCTAAAGCCTGCCTCTGGATTATTAGTGGAAACCACTGATTAGGTCCAATATGAATAAAAAATGATCCAATCAGTAAGTCTCATTCCAAGTGCCTTCTGATGATGATGCATTTCTGAAAACAATTTCAGGAATCAGATTTTGGGTAACCACTTCATGTGATTCTCAACAACAATGAGCAAATATTTGTGTCCCTTCCTGACTTTGATAAAGAAACGTGTATTGCATTTATGGCTTTCTCACATAGTAATATTGTTGTTTTAATGGTGCTTCTTAGCTGGAAAAATGAAAGATCCATGGATAAAATAAAGTCAGAATGTAGTCAGTGCAGTGCATATACAGCTATATGTGTAGAGGTGTAAATGGCAAAATGGAAAGACAAAAGCCACAGAAGTTACCAACTGCCAAAGAAATGATCCGTCACAAACTTGCATATCAGACATATCAGCAGTTTAGCCATGGCTAAGTCACTCTGGTGGCATAAGAGTTCAATTTGACAATTTTAAAATCACTTTTAGTGTCATTTGTTCCACTTGCCTGGACCACTGAGCAAGAACTTATAAAAGGTTACTCACCCTTGTTTAGTTATTCCTATTGCAATCAATTAACAACTCTATCTAGAGCAATTTCTATTTCACAGAAAAATTCCTTCCTTCCTTCCTTCCTTCCTTCCTTCCTTCCTTCCTTCCTTCCTTCCTTCCTTCCTTCCTTCCTTCCTTCCTTCCTTCCTTCCTTCCCACAGCATCTGCATTATTTTTCTATGGGTTATGGGAACAGTTCAGTTTTATAAAATAGCTTGCTTGGTGAAATACAGCTGCTGCTGTTCCTTCTTTATGTAACCAATTCTCCTTTACGGTTGGCTATTCTGCCCTACGTTCTAAACAATTTGGTCATTGATCCACCTACATTTTAATTAGGTTGAGCATTTAAGTTGCATTAAAGATGCTCCCTAATAGGAAACAAAATTTCAGACTCAGAGGAGATATTAATATCAGAAAACATAGCAAGGATGTCTAACATTTGCCTAATTTGGTTTAACATCTAATATAAAGCCTCAATCACAAGATGATCACAAATGGATGGCTATCAGGCTTGAGCTTAATGTGAGTTAACCGTTTGAAATACAAATTGTACGTGCATGTTCCAAATGAGAGTTTCTATTTAAGAACCCCAGTTGTCCTTTTCTTTACTGATTGCCTTCTCCTCTTTCTCTCCTGCTTCAAAGGAAACTAGGGTAAATGGTTTCTGGATTCACACCGTGCATTGAATTATAAACCATGCCACAGAACTCAAGCGAGGATTAAAAGTAATGGAGCACAGCATGGTTTGGATGAGTGCAGCTACTAAGTCTTTAAACTGACCCAGCTAAACTCATTGTGTGAACTCACTGGGGAGTTTGCATCTTGAACTCTCTGATTAAACTGTCCTTTAACATTATTTTATGTTATAACTGCTATTCGTATTCTGAGGTCATGCTGTTTTGGGTTCGGAGTAGGTATGTTTCATCTACACTGAGCCTTGTTAGTTCTACAACTGCAGATGGATCACTGATCTGCTAGGGCCACCATATCTGGGCTGCAAAACTCCAGATGAATATTGAATGTTAGTTGTTACCCAATGACCATCTGGGGTTTGGCAGCATTAGTTCTGTTCACTAGTGTTTGGAATCCTCTAAAGTCTCCTACTTCACTCAAAGCTATCTTGGTTCTAGTTAAGAGCTATGATGGCACAGTGGGTAGAATGCAATATTGCAGGCTAATTCTGCTGACTGCCAGCAGTTTGATCCTGACCGGCTCAAGGTTGACTTAGCCTTCCATCCTTCCAAGGTTAGTAAAATGAGGTGCCAGATTGTTGGGGCAATATGCTGACTCTGCAAACTGCTTAGAGGAGGCTGTAAAGCACTATGAAGCAGTATACAAGTCTAAGTGATATTGCTTTTAATAGAAACAACTGAAATAAAACTTTCAATGAGAAGATCCTTTGAAATGTTGTTTTACTTGCCTCTTGATTGCATGGCCAAATGCTAACTATTTAAAGGAGATTTGGCATAGTTGGCAAAAGAAGGTTATTAATCTTTGGAATATTCTAGTTCAATGAAACACCCTAACAGCCATTTACCTTTCCCATCTTTTCCTCAAATTATGTTTGTATCTAAGCAAGAAAATATCTTCAGTCATGTGCAACACTTTGAAGTCAAGAAAGTGCCACAGAAAAACCTAATCTGTCTTCAGAGTGGAGGATTCTTTTTCATAAAGTAAGTCTTAGATGTTGGTACATCTTATTTTATGTGACAAAAATAAATCTTATGTACATGGTTCTCCATTCCAGCTATTAACATTTCATTAAAGGCCATCTAATTCCTTCTGGTACAACTATCCAGCAGGATGAGGATAAATTTCTGCAATCTTTAAATACACAAGACATCAAGGCTTCAAGAAGAAACTATTTCATATCTGCACAGATGCTCATAATTGCGCTTTCATCCTCAGGCTAAGCTTTTCTTTGGCTAAAGTACTCCCATGTGCTGAAAGAGGATCATGCTAGCCATGACAAGAGCTTTAAATCCATGGTAATTGGTATCCCTCCCACCTGCCACAATTGCACTTAATCTATTTTGTGACAATTGATGGAGCACTTCTATCCCCCCTCTCCCATGCTCACAAAAACACATACATATATCCTGGAGTGCTTTGTTGTATACTCACTATATAATTCATAGAAAATCATGGATTATATTCAAAACCCTCATAACAATCCAGATCAGTTGTATCTTTTTTTTTCACTCAGGTTGAACAAACTGTAAAATGGTTTATTACAATTTTTATGGTAATAAAAATCCCTGTTTCCCTAGTTAAAATGAGTGACCAGTGGGCTCGTATTTTAGTTTGAAATACTGCTTCTTTGGTTTGTGGCTCTTTGTCTGAACCAGCTATGCTATGTGTATGATGCTTGAACTCTGTCAATCGTAGTCTATTCCATGTGTTAGGATTAAATAAGCTGGGACTTGATGCAGTAAGTTAAGCCAACAGTAGTGTGAGACTGGGATATACACTATGGCCATGACATGTTTTAATGATTAATGAAACAAAAATGAAAAAGAATATCTGACTGCCCTTGAGTACAATCTAGAAATATTAGGTGATCCAGAAACTGCTGCCATAGCACTCTGGTAAGAGCTACAACGTGCAGTGCATTGTAACATTACTGCATAAATGATTTGAATGATGCCATTTTGTCCCACCATATCATGACATCATGGAAGAAATGGTGTAAATGTACCATTAGTTTGTGGGATGTCAATTCCAGAGGTGGTATTCAGCAGGTTCTGACCAGTTCTGGAGAACCAGCAGTGGAAATTTTCAGTAGTTCAGAGAACCGGCAAATACCACCTCTGACTGGCTCCCATCTATTCGCTGCCTCCTGAGTCCCAGCTGATCAGCTGGGTCTTCTTTTGTTGCCCTGCACAGGAGAACAGAGCTGGAAAGCAGGTTAGTGGGGTGGGGAAGGAATGGGCATTTTGAAGTAACCTTCCCCCAGGGGAGGGGAATGGAGATTTTGCATTATCCTTCCCCTGTCACGCCCACCAAGCCATGCCCACCAAGTCAAGCCACACCCACAGAACAGGTAGTAAAAATATTTGAATCCCACCACTGGCCAATTCCCTTGTTCATTGCCCATGAATGTTGCTAAATTGTTACCAGCAATTACCAGGAAAACCTAAATTATTACTAGCTCTTTCTTACCTGACAAAGATTTCTTATCTGTTTGGTTCATCTGCAATACTTAATCTAATTTCAAAAGCCTTCTACAAGAAATCTGTTTAACGTTTGAGAAGCATTCTTTCTTTCCTGGCAGCCTACTGGCAAGAATGGAAAAGGGAAAGCAAAAGTAGCAAGTTTTGGAAAGAGTATGAGAGAAGGGCTCTCTCTCTCTCCTCCTTCCACTCACAGAGTTGGTACAGCCCAAACTAGAAGAAGCCCCTCCTTGAGGGAACATGGAACCCAACAGTTCTTTATAAATCCAAAACTACCTGGATAACAGCATCTCAGGACTTGCTCATCCTCTGAGACTTTTCTGAGCCCTAATAAAGAAAGACCTTTATTTATTCAATATGAATCTTTTCTAGCACTGTGTGCGAATTGTGGAGGATAGCAATAGCACTTAAAATTATATACTACTTCACAGTGTTTTATAGCATTCTCTCAGCAGTTTACAGAATCAGAATAGTGCCCCCAACAATCTGGGTTCTCATTTTACGGACCTCAGAAGGAAGGAAGGCTGAGTCAACCATGAGCCACCTGGTCAGGATTGAGGGAAGATTTAGGAGCAATTTTAAATAAGCATTTTTAAAAATCAAGATAACATATCTATTTTGCTGCTTAATCTCTTTTCCCAATTGTTTCAGTTTGTCTTTCGATTTATGTCATATTTGGGGTTTTAACTTCTTATATGAGCATTTGCTTTGAGAAGTGGGATATGTGTGTTATAACTATAAGAAATAGCTGGCTCACTGTGGGAATTTGCTCAGCTGACGAGCAAATGTGGAAATGTGTCCTGATGGGAACATGTTTCCTTGATAAATCAAGCAGTCCAGTGTAGTTCAATGTTCTTTTCAACTTAGTGCAAGTCAATATGTGATTATATTGCTAGACGTTATATAATGAGCTGCTTCCACTTTGATCCATTTTTATAGCAGGTGGGAGCACTTAGGTGACTTTGGTAGATTTCAAAAAAGAAACTATCAGGAAACTCCAAGACAGTAGATTACATTGGGAAACTGGGAAAAAAAACATTCCAGAAGAAGGCAGCAATGGCAAACCACAATCGTAATCTCGATAAAAATAGGAGGAAATTTTGGTGAAAATAGGAGGAGGAAGATGTGTTGGATATGTTTGCTGCCTTGGGTTGTTTGTAAAAATAATAAAGTCAGGATACCAATAAATAAATATTCTTCAAGGTAGATATGTCATTGCAGTCATAAAAAATAAGGATTTACTTGACCTTTAAACTATTCCATGCAAATCTTGTTAATCTAGCAAAACTACTGACTGCTATTTAAAGAGCATCAGCCACATTTAAATTGTTAGGTGTGATAAACCAATGGAACCTATTGAATCCTGGGTATAATGCCAAAGTAGCATGTAAGATCTACTAATGTTCTTTAGTCATATAAGGCCAAATATTACACTTCTGAAGTTTAATAGTTTGAAAGATCAGTGATGTCCATTTCAAAATGTATAGTGAAAGATAAAATCCCTTCCGTTCCATATTCCTTTCTGAAATTAGAAGCCAATTGGAACAAATTTCCAGCAAGACATTTAAGAACAATAGTCAATGGTTCCATTCCATCTTATGTACTACTGAAAGTAATGGGCTCTACATATAAAATAAAGAGATTATAATCCATTTTTCAGTGAACAATTGTTCCCAAAGTAGATGCAAACGGTAACCTGACTTACCTGCCTTGCTACAAAAATAACTCCAAAAGGCTACCAATTAAGCTAAAAGCAAACATTTTTTAAGTTTCATCAATCAACACAAGGGATATTTAAGCCTGTGCAAAATTTTCATATTAAAATCAGCAGACAGGCATGCATACAAAGCAAATAATCTTGGCTGGAGCATACCAGCCAAAATGTTCAATGTTCAATGAACAAATGTTCAAAATTTGTTAACAAAATTTGTTAACAAATGTTCAAAATTTGGAATAAGGCCATTGATTTGAGCACAGCGGTGAATAATCTTGAGCCAAAGCTTGTTCTCACAACACACACATATGATGGCTCATAGAAGGATAATCTGATTCTAGATAGAGAGAGAGAGAGAGAGAGAGAGAGAGAGATGATTGTTGCAGGATAAGAATATTTCTACATTCAAAGATAGGGTATGGGAAAGATCAAAGAGATATTTATCACAATGTTATAGAGATATTCATGTCTTTCATCTCAGTCTTCCTATGCAAGAAGACAAATAATGCTGGTAGCCAACATGGGGGACATGGACTTACGGTGCCACACATCTAGAGTGAACCCAGTTGAGAATGGTTATTGAAGATATTAAATTCTGTTAACTTATACATTACAGATTTATTTCAATACCAAGTGAACATGATTACCATCACAAATATCTCTTAATATTCTCACATATGCACTTCCTTGCTCACAGAGAAAGGTTGTAACTTTTCAGGTGGCAGATTGATTATAATGAAAGCATACATCCAACAACCAACAAAAAGGGAAATATGCTATTTACTTGCAAGCAATACAAGACACAAAGTGTAATTTGGAACAGTTCTAGTTCGGTCTTATAGTCAAGTAAGAGCTTTATATTAATATCTTTCATTAACGGAACAACATTTTCTTTTTCACATAAATTTTTAATGTTTCTCTTTCTGATTTACTTCTCACTTATTAATCATGATGTCAGCTTGAAAACAAAGTGAACTGAGATGCTTAAGTTGACAGTGAGTTCCTAAACACCAGGAAAAAAAATGACATCCCAAATTGCAGTTTTAGATTAAGCAATCCCAGCAAATGGAGAATTACTGAATATTCCAGGGTTAGCTGATTCTTCCATTCAGGACTTTTATCACTGAAATCCACTAAAAGCTTTTACTATAATTCATATCTTGACTGAATAATAGAGCTTCTGTCTTCATAAATTTTTCAGAAGTGGAAATGAGCACTTTTAAAAAGCCAATAGCTGAATCTAAATTGACAAACAAATTGGTTATTATTTTGCACATCTGCTAATCCTTTGAGTCTTGGATGAAAAAATACCCAGAAGAAACATCTTATTAGTCAAGAGAATTCAAACTCATTTGTGAAAGTATCTTTTATTAAGAATTTAATATTGATAATCCAGAGGAAGATATAAACTAAATTTATCAGTGTACTTCAGACTTTCCTGTTTTTTATTGGTGTTACTGATCTCTATTATCTGAATATTCTTTTTTCCATTGACTCTAAACTTATTATCAGCATCACAAAGATCCAGTGTAGAAAAACAATGAAAAGTATTGTTAATCCAAACAACCTAAAAAGAATATGTTCAGATACCAATAATGCTTTAAAAATAATAATACAAAATTAAATGAATTTTGCTATAAAGCAATGATAAAAGACTTGCTAATTGAACCAGTTCCCCTGGTGTTAAAGCTCATCTTAGAATATTTCCAAAATACAGGAAAGAATTTCTTCAATCACACTCCTGAGGTCCTAATGTGGAATGCTAAGCAAGAGATAGCATGATTATTTTGGAGCAATCCTTACAGAACACTACTGTATAAAAAAGATCAAGCTTTATAAGGATTTCTCTGATATTTCATTTCACTATCCCACCCCTCCTCCGATGCTTCCTTCTTAGTCCAGAGCACTTGATTGCCTAGAAAGTCAAGGGCATGCAGTTCAGGATATAAGCCATACAACTGATAGCCTTTCTTCTACCTGTGCTACTAAAAGGAGAGAATCTCTCCAATAGTGATTTCTTAACTGCATCTTTAGTCTGTTGTGATGGTCTCCCTTCAAAACACAGTACTTTCTGAAGAAACCCAGGTGTGGGCAACAGTAGCTTCTCTGTCACCAATGGCTCTGGAGATTCAGCCCAGCCAAGTGCCGTGCATGCTGCTTGGCTCATCATAATAGATTCTCTTGCCCAATCATATCCCAGAATTGTCTCCCCTACCTCCCACCTTGAAATGAAGGCATCAGCTTGTTTCTTACTCACCATGTCATAAACATTCAAGATCACCGGTTCATTTGCCATTGTAGATTGCAGTGATGCTTGGATTGAAGCCCTTAAATCCCTGCCAGATGTGGCAATGCCCGAGGGATGTGGGGGGTTTTCACCCTCAGTTACACAGGAAAACCAATGCCCATGCTATTGAGGAAGTATCAGCTATGGTGGGAAGATCCGGAGATGGTTTTCCAAGCCTTTTGATGCCAAAGTTTCTTGGTAATGAGGCTCCTTTTAAAACTCTCAGCTGAATATTCAATCTTTTTTAAAAAAATCACTGCAGATGATTGATGTGCCAGTGTTTGTACAGCATGTTCCAAGTCAGTCCCTATCCTCCTGTCTCCTAACGGCAAATCATAATAACCACCACCAAAAGGTAGAGTGGCTTGCTTTAAAAACGAGTCTCTCTAAACCTCCCAAAAGGGAAGCAACACGGAAAAGATTACAGGGCAGGTGGATGGATGAATCCAAACTAGACATTTAGCCAAACTTGGAATACTTTAAATGAACATCAAAACATGGAGTAATATGAGAGAAGGTGCACTGAGGGACAGGAAGGGGAGAGCTTAAAGGAAAAATCAGCGCCCTGTTTCTAGGCTAGAACAAGTCCAAGCAGACATTTACAGGAAAACTGAGTTCCTATGTATGTTGAGTCTCTAAATTCAGCAGAAGGGGAGGGGGGAATAAAACCGTCTACCCTGCTACTGTTTTGTTTTTCTTGTGCCTCAATCCCCAAAATGTAGAAATAATAGAACCTATCCAGGTGCTGAAATTTACCTTTCAAAGCCTCAGTTCCTCCTTCAATCTAGGTGATTATTTGGAGAAAAAATGGGGAGGGAAAAGGTTTTGATACCAATTCCAGCTCAAAAATAAATCTATGGGGAGAAGAGGAAGGTAATTTTTCTTAAAGGAAAAGGAGAACACGCACTAAAGCAGTTCACTCAGTCTCTGAACCAAAACAGGGAGCCGGGAGGGAACTGTCCAGGGTACTGAAGCCTCTTCAGCCATCTATCCCACGGAACAGCACTCTTGGTAACCCTTTAGGAGAATCGCGTGCAAAGCGCTCTCCGAGTGCTGATGGCAAAACTGTAGCAAATCAGGAAATGCCAAGCACCAAGTCTTGGCTCTTCTCAGCACTTTATACAGGAAGCTAAAAATCCCTTTTTCCACACCAATTTCTCTCAACAGGAACATTGTCCAGAGACTGGAAAGAGCTGAAAAGTGCCACTCCATCTTTTCCGGAGAGAAGGCATCTCCAAAGGAGAAGTTTAAACAACCAGCAAACGAATGAGAGCAGAAGGAACACATATTACTTTTGGTGGGGGTAGGAGTAGTTCTGGACTTTCTCTTATCCGGCTGCTGGCTAGGACTCTTGGGTCTGGCAGTGCTGCAAATTCCTGCTGGAGTCTCATGAATCCCATTCAGATTAGACCTGGAGGCCAGAGTAAATTGTGAAATCCATTGCGGTAAATTTCTTCCTGTGTTTGCTCCTCCCTCCCCTCCAAAGCATAGTGAGATGTGCATTAAAGAGAAAGGAGGGGGAGCTTGGGAAGGGAGTGAGGAGGGGGGCTCTTCCTGCATCCAATGAGTTTCGGGGAGGGGAGAGAGCTGACCTTAAAGCTGGAAAAGTGCAGATCCTGCTGTAATATCCAAGAAAGGGTGCTGGGATTACCTCATCGGAGTGGGAGGGGTAGCCGAAGCGTTCTGCCAGCTTGCAGCCAACCACATCTGAATGAAAATTGCAGAGAGCCTGTTACATCAGCATCGCCCAGCATTCCCCTGTCTTTCGCAGGCAACAGCTGCCCGCTTTTCCTAGCTGAGGGTGGACCATTCAGCCGAAGAGAAAAATGTGTTAGCATCCACCAATCACATGACAAGAACCAGCACTCGCTACAAATCAAGAGAAATAAAAAAAACAGACTAGCCTAGGGCAGCATATATTTGTTTTGGTGCAGGCAAAAAAGCAATTGACAGAGATTCATGTTTCAGTTTATTTGAAACTTAGTTAATGATTTTATACATCTTCATTTACATATTTTATTTTGAATTAGAATAGAGAATTAACACTTAGTGTATCCAGGACAGGACTGGATAATTAATCTTATATATTTAAGCTCCCAGAGCATGGTTCAAGTGCGTTCATATAAAAGTGTTTACACACAACAAAATAGCATTTGTAAGCTTCCTCCATATCATCTGCCAAATTAAAATTTTAAAAGTAACTCCACCTTCTTTGATAACTCAATAAGAAAACCTCCAGCAATTGTATTGGAAGTGACTTGAATCCCAAACTGCTAACCTACTAGCTGAATACAATTCTCCCCCTCCCCCATCCATTAAGAAAGAATAATATCCTTTTAGGGGTAATTTTGATTTCTATAAATACATACATTTGTTTTCTGCTTCTCATTCTTTTTACTAACATATTATGTTTCGTTAGCAGCTTTATGGCAAAAGCATAAAAAGATTTGAGGATCATAGTTATATATAAAATGTTACTGGAAGATTTGGAAGACTGGCTGGCTCATCCCTACATGCATCTTGCCCTCTTGATTTCGCAAAGGAAGGGTTCAGCCACTCTTCTGAGCTCTGTGGTGATCTTCTAAAGGCCACCACATACACTTAAGCTAAGCATTTTCTTTGGCATTTTCTAAGGACACCAACCATAATCCGGTACTATGTAGATAAATTTTAAATGGGGTAAGAGTTTGCGTGTACTGGAAGTTCCTTGAAGCAGATTTTATGGAAGAAATGAAGTGTGAAAGGCTAAAGAGAAAGTATATGACATTTCCCAGCAAGTCTGAAAACTGGAAAAATCTATCTCTTCAGAGGATCTGGTATCAGAACAACAACATGTTGTACTATCAGGGTACATCTAGAAATAGAAGACCTGACCACTGGTTCTATCAGCAAAATGAGTTCACTGTTGGAAGCAAATAATTATCATCCAGGTTTAGATTTTCATCCACAAACAGGGAAAAATAAGAAATGAGGTTGAAAAAATAAAAACAAATTATATTTGGAAGATTTAATATAATGAGCCACCACAATACCAGTTATCACCACTACAACTTCTACCCATTTTGAACCAGCATGTGTTCTTTTCATCCAGCTGACCAACTTTTTAAAATTACACTGCAGAGCAAATGGAAGAAAACGTAAACTGCTATGTTTATATTAAAATGCTTATTGAAATTGTCAGAATCCTTTTCATGGATTGGGTTGCCTTAAGTTGGGTTGTGTAGCAAAGGCCACAGTGAGAGAATACATCGGGCAGGAATAAAAAGAGGCAACTGTTCAGATGTGCAAAACTATAAATTAAATCAGTGGGCTATTTGGCCTCCCAGGGTGACATGCCATATTTCTAAAAGGTCACAATAAGTTTATAAGGAGGCCACCCAGCTTTAACTGCCAGGCTTATGATCAGTTTGTCATAATCTTCATATTTGATTCTCTGTGTTAATTTCACTCTCATAAATATTGAAAATTATTAGAATTGACATTAAGTAACATTAGTATCACTGTGTTTTGAGAACTATTAGATACTTCATCTTCTTTATCACTTCAGCACTCACTAGGCTTTTTGCAAGCCATAAAATAAAAGAATCACCTCATTTATCTTAAATGTTATTAATAACTACAGATCTATATATTTGATTGTTGTGCTTGCGGTCCAAAGGACATCATAAAGGTTTGGTTTGAACCACTCGTAGCTAGCATGAGTGTCTTCTTTTTAAAAAGAAAAAAATGATATTAAATTTCAAAATTTCAAGGGCTTCAGTTGAAGGTTATTTATCTTAAAAGTGGCTTTTCCTAACTTGGCTCACTTTAGAAAAGATTTTAGAAGAGATTTCTAAATATACAATTATTTATTGAACTACAAAATGGAGGAAGAAATAGTCAAAGAAATGATGATTGCCTGGGCAAAAACTTTGGTTATAATATAGAATTAGAGAATTGGCAAAAACTTTGGGATAGAAATTACAAAATGACTATGGCCTCAGCTTACAAAGAAAATATCTGTAAGATGTTTTACAGGTGGCATTGGTGAAGATTGGTGAAAATGTTTAGCAACCTATCTGCCAAATGTTGGAAATAAAACTAGGTCGCAGGCACCTATTATGATATGTGGTGGACATGCAAGAAAATATTGGGAGAATATACAAAAATGGCTGGAAATGATAACTGAGCAAAATATTGAGTTTAAAAGTGCCTTTTAGGTATACTATCAGAGGATTTTGACAAAACGACCACATATTTAATGTTACACATATGGACGGCAGCAAGGATTACATATGTGAAATACTGGAAAAATATGAATACTCCACCGGACAAAGTTGTAATTAGGAAAATTTGGGACTGTGCTGAAATGGATAGATTAACTTTAAAAATTAAAGACAAAGATGATTCAGAATACTATTAGACATCGAATAAATTTTATGAATGGATAGAGAAAAGAGGTAGAAATGAGAGAAAGTAAGATTATGAAGGTTAATTTTTTTAAAATAAAAATTTATTTTTTGAAAACAGACATAGACAAACAAATACATAAAGAACATAAAACATCTTTTTTTGAGAACAGTGTGTTCCCAGGTTGTCACTTCTCCATACAGACATAAATTTAATTACATATTCATCTCATGTATTCTAATCCATATCTTATATCCATTTTCACAATTTTTTTCCATAGCTTTTCCATTTCTCTATTTTCTACAATCTTATTTTTAATTATTCCATTCTTTTTTAGTTTCAATTACATTTCTTTTTCTAGTTTTCCATATCTTTCCATTTAATATTTTAACACTTTTATCTGTCCTGTTTATAATTTCATTCTCTTTTT
Source organism: Naja naja (assembly GCA_009733165.1). NCBI lineage: Eukaryota > Metazoa > Chordata > Lepidosauria > Squamata > Elapidae > Naja > Naja naja. The sequence continues at coordinate 299,691,021 of CM019148.1, forward strand.
CCTTATACATATTTTGGCCTGTAATTGCTAAAGCTGGAGTTAAAACACCTTTATATCTTTTAACTATTATCTATTCAATTATTACACTTAAAGTACACCATGAAGGTTAATATTATATGTATTGAAAGTAAAGAGGTAGATAAATATAAATGTAGCAATTGATAAAAATGTAATTAATCTAGTGAAAGAAGAAACCTAGATCAACTTCTTTGGTTATATTATTAGCATTGTTATTATACCATTACTATTGCTAATAGTTTGTATGTTGAGATTTATTACCAATGTATGTTGGTAGTGTTCTATTTTTAAATAATGCTCTGTCACAGCACTGTTATTCAAAAATGTTCATGAATAAAACCTTATAAAAAGAAAATTAAAAAGAAAAATAAAAGATATTTCTTCCCTCCACCTAAATTTGCTCACTTTTGGTTACCAAATTTTACTGATGCAGATTAAAGCAACAGAAGGTTTAAGGGTGTTCAGGGATTCATCCATATTACAAGATTATTTCCATCTATTTAGATTAGCTTCAGACACAGTCTTAAATGCTGTTATAATGTTACTTCTACTGTGTTAATCTTTCAAAAATACTGTAAATTGCCTTGTGAAAAATTGATTTAAAATGCAGGATATAAAGAAGTGGAATTATGCAGCTACTGTCAACTAATAAACAATGAATAAATTGTGTTTGGTTCCTTCCAAAGATAATAATGGAAGTTCAGTGTTCGTTTTCATCTTTGAATTAAAGTTTATGTTATGAAAGAGATTGTCTTCTATTGGAGCAAATGAATAAGTGTATTGTTGATGAACTGGAATTATCCGATACATGAGAAGTGAGGCAAATTCCAAGGAGGATGAAATTGCATCTAAATTTAGTTAAAATTAAATCTAATTAAATGCTCAACATAGTTTAACATCACTGAGGATTTTTAATATGATGCTGTACAACCTAAGTCCACATTTGTCAAAAGTTTTTTTCCCTTCCTTCTTAAAGACCCCTCCTCTAATTCTGACTTCAGGCAAAACTTTTGTTAAAAGAGGCAGCCCGGTTCTCTGTTATTAGTTTCCAATGTCCGTTCTGCTCAAATTAAATTCAATCAGTTTTAATCAGGAACAAAGAGTGTATTTAGCTCATGACTTTAATATGTCTTTGCTACTCTAATTGTTAACCATTTTTGAGAGAAAGGAATATTATTCCCCAGAGCACATTCTTCATCCAATTTTAAATACTCCCCTAAACTATTGAGGTTCATATCTACCTAGAAACTCTCAGCTTTAGTCACTCTGCATCTTGCAGCTGGACACAGCTTTCAAAATGAGAAAAGTATGGCAAAGCAAATATTTGTATATTTATTTCTATATTTGAAGGATTCTTGATCACTTTAGGTCACAATTCTTGCCATGTGATTTCTGAACAGAAAACTGAAGGAGAAAATGAAAAAAAGCCCACCAATTTAGGGGCAGAAATACATTCCCTTCTGCTCATTGCCACCCATGGTCTAGAAAGAACTCTAGGCCATTATGTTTCCACACATCTGCGTAAATCTCCCTTTCCCCCCTATTTACAGTACACTCCTTATTCTTAGTGTCTAAGGACATCTAGAGAAGATTTAATATATTATTTCATAAGTGTTTTTTGTCACAGTTTCATACAAGTAGCCCTCATTTAGCAACTGCCTTATTTAGTTAGTTACAGTGGCGATGAAAAAAAAAACAAGTTGATGACCAATCCTCATATTTATGACATTTGGAGAGGTTGAAGCTGAAGGAGTCGTTGACAGACAAGACGTTGTAGCAGACAATTTTGTGAACTATGCTTAGACCAAACCGCAGGCGGCGCAGTTCCAGATTGTCCAAGCCCAAAATTTCGAGCCTGGAGGCATAAGGAATTCTATTGTGAGTAGAGGAGTGGAGTTACTTTTCTCGAGAAATACCTCTGAACCCACTCAATTGTGTTAATGTCCGATAAACAGTGTGGGTTCCAGGCAGACGAGCTGTATTCAAGAATTGGCCTGGCAAAGGTTTTGTATGCCCTAGTTAGCAATCCAATGTTACCGGAGAAGAAGCTTCGCAAAATAAGGTTAACAACTCTTAATGCCTTTTTGGCAATGCTGTTACAGTGAGCTCTGGGGCTTAGATCTTTTGAGATGAATACTCCTAGGTCCTTGACAGAGAGGGTCGTCTACGAGATCGTTTCTGCCCAACTTGTATTTGGTGTTCCAATTTTTATTTCCAGTGTGTAGGACAGAGCATTTATTAGTTGAATTTTTTAAAAAAATTCATATTTATATGCCGCCCTTCTCCGGAGACTCAGGGCGGCTTACAATTTTTGGAGCACAACCCAATGTGCTCAGCAATAGCCTTTATTCCATTGTATATGCCTGCTTATTACTAGGGCTTTTTTTGGCCCACCAAGTGGCATTTTTACAAAGTCAGCTTATTGCCCCCAACAATCTTGGGTCCTCAATTTACCTACCCGGAGAGGATGGAAGGCTGAGTCAACCTTGAGCCTGGTGGGATTCGAGCCTGCACTAATTGCAGGCAGCTGGAATTAAGTGCTAGGTGTTTAACAGCCTGCACCACCAAGGCTCTTCCCAAATTTGGAGTTGCCAATTACATTGGCAACCATTCCATTCACACATAGTCAAGGTCGCTTTGTAGGACAGTGTCCTTTGTAGGACAGTGTCCGCATTGTCAGTGGTGTTAAATAATTTTACATCATCAGCAAAGAGGACGCAGTTGCTTTTAATATGATCGCATAGGTCATTGATGTAAAGCAGAAAGAGTGTGGGCCCTAAAACGCTGCCTTGGGGGACACCACTGTTAACTGGTGCCAGATTTGATCTTGCAAGGCTTAAACATCTAAAGTTTACTTTAAAAGCAGATTTTAAAAAAAAATCTGAATAACTCTTGCCCCAATATTCTCCCAGTAATTTTACATACTTATCAACAAATGGGGCAACAATAATTGACTGTGTGTGTCTCCCTTTTGCTACAATAGGAAGGTTATTCTATGAGGCTGTAGTGATCCCCAGTCTATCACATTCCAATGTATTGGCTTTGAAGATAGTGGAATGTTGAAAATAAATAATGACCACATACTTGCATTAAAAGTTTCAGGCCAAAAAAGAATTAAATGGTCTGTTAATTTAACTGATAGTATTGGTGCAATACTTCACCCAAATCATCTGGCAGTTTAAATTGATTAATGTTGATCCAACTTCTCCAATTATCCTGAACTCCAACTTGTCAAGCGGTGTCTTCTGAAGCAAATGAATTTCTCCACTCCTTCTTGCATTAGTTGCCTACATGCTTATCCAATCATGTGCATTCCTTTAGTTTATGCCCAGTATTTCTTTTATATTCAAATAATGCAAGCAATAATCTATTATTTTAAAAAAAGGATACTGGGTGTCTTTAACACCCCCCCCAAATGACTGTTTAAATGACCAGAAAATAAAATTCCCCTGGTATACACTTGATAAAACCAAAACTGAGTGTGAACATTGTCTGAAATGGGTTCCAGTGCTATCCCTCCAAGTGGTAAAGCACCCTAAAGAGCCTGTAGGCCGGACAAGGAATAATGGATGGAAACTGAACAAGGAGAGATTTAACCTGGAAATACGGAGAAACTTTCTGACAGTGAGAACAATCAACCAATGGAACAGCTTGCCCTGGGAAGTTGTAGGAGCACCATCACTTGAGACTTTCAAGAAGAGATTGGACTCCCATCTGTCAGAAAAGGTGTAGGGTCTCCTGCTTGGGTGGGGGGTTGGACTAGATGACCTACAAGGTCCCTTCCGGCTCTGATTAATCTCTGATTATCTGTACAAGACTATATATGGTAAATGGCATATATGGCAAATGGTATCAGGAACTAGGGAGGGCAAATTTCTCAATATCCCATCTAATATGTGCCCCTGACCTTGCTCTAAGGAAATTGTAGATTTTATCTATTATGTATTGTACTATCCTATTTCTACTTTAGAACATGGAAACTTTCTGGAACCCCTCTTGATAAGAAGGGTTTTTTTGGCCTGATTCATATAAAATTGATTCTAATTAATTCAGACAATTTATTTATTTATTTTATTCATATTTATATGCCGCCCTTCTCCAGAGACTCAGGGCGGCTTACAATTTTGGAGCACAACCCAATGTGCTCAGCAATAGCCTTCATTCCATTGTATATGCCTGCTTATTACTAAGCAGCATTTTTACAAAGTCAGCTTATTGCCCCCAACAATCTTGGGTCCTCAATTTACCTACCCCGAGAGGATGGAAGGCTGATTCAACCTTGAGCCTGGTGGGATTCGAGCCTGCACTAATTGTAGGCAGCTGGAATTAAGTGCTAGGCATTTAACAGCCTGCACCACCAAGGCTCTTTTGCTCATGGGTCGCATAACAATGAGACAATGCCATGGAAATTAACAAGCTTTGCATTGGCTGCTGCTAAACAGAAAGAATATTTTGTCACAAGTTTCTATTTTTTAATATTTAACTTGCTTTAATAACACTGTTTTAATAATGTTGCGGGTTTTTGTGCATTTTAATGCATTTTATGAATGTTTGACCATTTTTATGCAGGTTTAATCTTACCTGTTTACAAGCAGTGTCAACGCAATACATGAATTGATTGCTACTCCAATATTCATGCTCTGATGTGGTGTATGCCATAATCTGCCAGCAATGCCTTATTACGTCTTTAATGTTATCAAATCTTTGTAGAAGATAAGGTAAGATAAGATATAATCTGACATCAGAAATGCCAAAACTCAGTAAGGAAATGCTTGAGTTCTCCAAGACAGTCTGTCACTACCTCAAAGTAACAAGAAATTAGAAATACTAATTTTAGTATTAAAGTTCATTAGAAGATTGAACATCATTTCACACCCTCACAGATTTTAAAAAACAAAACAACTACCAGCGTTTCATTTCACTACATGTATTAATTAGCTCCTCAGTGTAAGAACACTTTCTTCATTTTAGCAAAGTCACAATAGAATTACAGAATGTAAGGGCTGGCAGGAAACTCTGAAACCATCTAGATTGCCTGAGTTTAAACTTCCTTTTTACAACCCTGTAATCCCTTAATTTGGGGTAGAGTCATGGAGACTGGATGAGCAGTTACTGGCTGGGTGCCCTTCCTGACATCACATGGAGTTCACAGCAGATATTGTTTTCCTTTCATTCAGATGCCCACTAGGAGAGAAACATCTGCTGCTACCTAGGGCTGAACTCTTAACCTTCTGAGTGGGAGGTGAGCAACTTCACCACTAGGCCACCATGCTGCTCACCTCTTGCCTAGGTAAATTGCACAAAAACATATGGTAGGTCCAGCAGTGATTCTGAAGAGATGCAAAGATGGATCTCTGAATTCAGAACATTAACTAAGAGTGAGAATATGTGGAAAGTCAAATTAACTTTGAGTTTACAAGAGAAAGAGGAATCTGATTATTACAAGATGTGGGGAAATGTTATGATTGGATTGAGCAAAGATAGATTGTTGGATAGATAAATGGATTGTAAATAAATAGGATAAGCAATAGCAATAGATAAGTTAATGATTTATATCTGCACAAATTCTATATATTTGTAAATAATGCACAAAATATTAGTATAAGATAAATGTCACAAGCTGTTGATGGTATAAGATTTATATTTTTGTTGTTTGTCTTTTTAAAATTATAAAAAATTAAAGTTTATTTAGAGAATATGAGGAAAGACTCAGAAAGATAACAAGTGTCCCTTCAGAGATCTAGTTGGTGCTTAATAACCCAAGAAATGTGCCACAGGAAGTTGGTAAATTCAAAAATAAAATAGAATTGGTTCTATGTGAAACAAAGATTACTTGTCCACTATGAATAAGTGACTAGTATATTTAGCATGCAGAAGTTCATATATAGGTAAGGGGAAGGCTAACTATTTATCCTGATATTATCCATGCAAAAATTGACCAAGAACCAAATATGCAGGCTAATCAATTACTTTAAGAGACTATTGATCTTTTCATATAAACATATACTGAAAATTGAATAAAATCATTTTTAATAGGGTCCCAGTGACAGAAAATCAAATTTAAGAAGTCGTTTAAATAATAACTCACAACTGCTTTAAAGCAGTGTCAAGTGCAATGCATTTTAGAAATCAGTCTGGTCCTATACAAGTTGCTGAAAGCATTTCGATTTTTTTTCTCTCATCAACATGGCTATGACATTCTTTCCTTAGCAGAGCCATGACAGACGAGGCATCCTGCCCTATTGAGTGTGCCATGTAAAAGAAGTTTAAATGATCTTTGTTTGGAGATCTGCCAAGTCTTGGATCTTTTGTGAGGCAGCATTTCTTAACCTTGACAACTTTAAGATGAGTGGACTTCAATTCCCAGCATTCCCCAGTCACAGTTAAGTGAATCTGGCTTCTCCATTGACTTTGCTTGTCAAAAGGTGATCATATGACCCTGAGGCACTGTGATGTCATGAATATGAGTCAGTTGCCAAGCCTCTGATTTTTGATCACATGACCACAGGGATACTGCAATGGTCGTAAGTGTGAAAAATGGTCATAACTTTGAACGGTCACTGAACAAAACTGTTGTAAGTCAAGGACTGCCTGTATTGGGTGCATGGGTAAGAAAGGATAAACTTTTTCAGGTCATCAAGGGAGAAGCAGATGGCAATATTCGTAGACAGGTTGAAGCTATACACTAAGACATGAACTCCAACCATGTATTCCCATAAATCCCATGCCATTTATTCCCTAGTAAATGTTAGTTGTTGCCACCAAGGAAAGGCAAGACTGAGGCGGCCTTAGTTTTGTCAGGAGTTGGTCTACAACTAATGATGACATACTATTAGTGGATGTTGTGGTAAACCTCTTTAAGTGAATAATAATGAAGCCTGCAATTAAAGCATGCAGCTGGAACGGAGAAGAACTGATTGGATTTGAATGGGAAAGCAGAATTTCCCCTTGCGTGCGCCGTGTGCTCAAACCAGCTGAAGCATCTCTAACACGGAGGAGCACAAAGGAAGAACGTGTGACTGATCTTCCATGGGCTCACTATTGCCCGATCTGGAAAGTGGCTGGCATCCAATCCCCATGGGAAATATGATGGTGTTCTGGAATTTAAATATGGCAATGGCAGTCTTTGCCCAAAAGAAAAACAATCCTTTAAATGTCATTGGTTCTAGAGAGTGACAGCCTTAAATAATAAGGTCAGAGCAGAAACTCCCATTAAGAGAAACACTGTACGGGCATGTCATTTTCTTGGCACCTTATGAAAATCGTTTGTCCTTACCTTCTCTCTTTGATGTTTTTCATTTTCCAATTTAGCCCATCACCCTGGCATTTCCTGATAATCTCCCATCCAAGTACTAATTGGGTCTGGCATTCTTGGTCTTTCCCAGATCAGTCCAAGTACACTACGTGCTCTCAGCTGCAGAAATAGCTCCATCAAACTTAAGGCTGCCTCTTTAGTTGATACGTAATGACTTCCTAAAGTACATCTTTATCGGTGGTGGTATTCTACCGGTTCTGCCCAGTTTTGCCGAGCCGATAGCGGCAATGAGCAGCGGAGACCAAACCGGTTCTCTCCGCTGCTCTGCTGTTGGGCCCGCCCGCCCGGGCTCCCATACTCAGCTTTATCCTCTAAATTTGATGCGCAGCTGCTTTGCGTGGCACAGAAGAGTGCCGCGGGGCAGCTGCTGAAGTGACCAGGATCGTGCAAGCTTGCAGGAGGTGAGTTAGAATGCCTCTGTGCCTGTGCAAACGCCTCTGCGCCTGCACAGTGTGCATTTGGCGCGCGCACGCAAAGTGTGTGCACGTGTGCAAAGCGCGCCCACAAACCCACTGAACTGGTGGCAAAAATATTTGAATCCCACCACTGATCTTTAGATATATTTATTTTCTTCTAGTTGCCTGCATTAATGAATGGTGCATCAGGGCTAGCCTTTGGAGCAAAAGGGTCTCAATCAGCAGAATGAGTAGATCCTTTCCCATAGTACAGTAGGACTGAGGGAGTGGGCAGAAGACGTTAAGATAATTGAGACCTAACATGATGTAAAAACTGGATTGATTTCTAACCCTCCTGCTTTCACTTTTGATATCGGAACTTACAAGCAAATTCATTATTTAGGATACAAGTAACAGCAGCTCTCTCAAAGCCCTGAATTACACGCTTTATAAACTAATACCAAGAGGGGGCTGTAAATCAGAATTATTGCTTTCAAAAAGCAAAAAATTGGTTACCAGGATGGAAGAAAAGTTTTATAAAAGCACTAGAAAAAGTCATATATTCTCCCCATTTATAGAAAATCCAAGCCCATTTTCTGTTCCTGATCCCTACCTAGTTGAGAGTTGTATCTTTCTCAGACATATGGTGACCGAAATTTATCTCCTCTTTCCAGGAGACTTAATTTTCACCCACAATCTCAACTATGAGCAATTCCATCAAAAACCATTCAACCGCTGGAAAATGAATAGCCTACTCAAACAAAAGTTATTTAGTAATGGGAGTACTCCCTTGGAGAAGGGAGACTTTATAATATTGATGGTGCTGTTTGGGATACTTGGAGGGATTTTGTATGTTTTCAGTTTCCCTTGTGTTATCCAAAAAATGAAATTAATACACTCAAAGTTCATGAAAAAATCTAACTAGGAAGCAGACAGGATGATCTGGAGTCAACAGACTCAGTCCCAAAGGCTGCAGCATTTGAAGTTCAGATAAAAGGTTCAGATGAAAAAGAGTACTTATATTTAACTGAAGGATAACTAGATTCCAAACCCCTTCCCCAATAACTTAACTTTAACATGGGAGGGGGTTGTCTCTTAGGTTCATTGAAACTATGATAATGAAGGCAAGTTTCCACCTTCCCCCCATCTTCATCTGGAGCATCATGTTCAATGCAAAGTAACTTTTCTTTCAGGTAATTAGGGCAGTTTCCAAGAAGAACATAGCCAATCAAAACCAATACTCGGTAGCAAAACCAAAAACTCTTCCTGACGATTGTTGGGTCTCTTCAGTAATAGGCACCCGGCTACCAACATTTGTCATTTATGATCAGCATCTCCAAGTGCTCCTCAAAGTAAACTCACTATTTGAATGTATTTCTTTAGTCTAAAGAGAAAAGCCTATGACAAGTGATTAAAAACCAAACCAAACCCAGAAGGTAGACTATATTAAATTTTAAAAAGCACTCCTAAGAATTGCTGTATCCAAAAACAGAGGTAAATACATAAAATTCTGCAAGCTGTGGTCCTAATCCTTTAAGGGAAATATTCTCAAACTTTCCAACACCACACCCTTTAACATGATAAACGCTTATTAATCCCACATGATATATAATACAAATAAGTATAATAGTACTGTTCGCTTCACCTGATACCTCTTTCTCTCCAACACTTTCTCTCTTCCATTAGCATGAAGAGTAAAATCTAGGAGAAAATAAAACTGAAAAAAGCCCGAACTCTTATTCAACAGTTTTGCTGCTGGCCACAATGTATTCTGCAAAATGCAGTGTCCAACTTCAACACCAGGTACTGCATTAAAGGTAATCTCACAGAGTGGAGGGTAGCTATTCCTGATGGGAACATGAGCCAGAGCCAACTTGTGGTGGCTGAAAGCAATGTGACAGGACTCTGCCTTTGTTATCTGCTCACAATCCCACAAATTCATGAGCCAGTTAGAAAACTCCATTTTAAGCCATGCACGATCCCTTCCATTATAAAGAGGCCAGAGTCTTATCGGCTAACAGAGCATTCAACATAAAATCCACCTGGATTTTAATGTTTTGGTCTTTTATTAACTGATCAGGTGGCAATGCAGAATTAACACATCTTAATTTTATTTCTTTTTTTCTCTCTTTTAGTCAGTGTTGATGACTCCTGATGACTGGAAAAGTCCCAGTTTTCTTGGCAAGATTTCAGAAATGATTTGTCATTGACTCCTTCCTAGGTCTTAAAAATTAGTGACTGGTCCAAGATTATCCAGCTGGTTTCATGTCTAGGACTAGGACTCATGGTCTCTAGCCTCAGGCCTTAAATACTGTGATCAGACTGATTCTTGAATAGCAATAGCACTTAGATTTATATACCGCTTCACAGTGTTTCAGAGGCCTCTCTAAGAGGTTACAAAGTCAGCATATCATCCCCAACAATCTGGGTCATTTTACCAACCTTGGAAGAATGGAAGATTGAGTCAACTTTGAGCCTGGTGAGATTTGAACTGTCAAATTGCAGGCTGCCGATAGGCGGCTAACCACTGTGCCACCTCAGCTCTTTGCATCTTGATAGTGCTTCATGCATTGTGTAGATCTTCATGATCTGTGTAGGCCTGAATGTCTTCAGTCCTAATCAATACAATACCTGTTTTGTTTTTCTGTTAACACCTGAAGATGAACAGCTCCAAAAGAGTTTTGTTTTGCCCCAAAAGAGAGTGGTAAAAATTAGTAAATTGATGCATATTAAAGAAATTAATCTAGGAAAGGAGCAGAGTTAGATTTATTAAGCAGTACTCTTTGGGTTTAAATTCAGATAATAATACATGTGTGTTTCCACCTTTTTTATGTATTTCCTCTTAAACTGTTTTCCTTAGAAGCTGCCACCTTGTTCTCATGATTGCAATAAAATTGCCAGTTGTCCTGTCTCTAGACCATAATTTATTACCACCCTTTCCTCCATTTCTTGATAATTCTGTACAATATACCTTTTCTGAACCTACTAAAGTTACTGCTGCCAGCACATCGTAGTTTATTGAGGTAACTTTAGCAGGCAAGACAAAAAGCTGGTGCAATCCTCCATTCTAAACACCACTCCATTGTTGGATTGCCATTTGGATGCCACAATATATCTGAATACCTCTAGAGCTCTAAATGATCATCACAAATTAGAGTAAGAAACAGTTTAGCCTTCTCCGCTGGCTACAAAATTTAGTCTAAATTTTCAAACGACTGTTTTAAGCCATAGTCCTGGTTCTTTGCATTAGGTTTACTGAACCTCTTCTATGGGAATTCACTGTTCTTTGAAACAGAGGCATGGCCTGTTCTGTTCTTGGAACATTTTCATTTAGCTTCATTCATTGCTTCCCATTGCACTGGGAACACTGCAGCTGCATTGCAGCAGGAGTGACTGGGACATATTTACTGTAAGTGTCTTCATGGTAAAAGGAAGATTTCAACAAGTGAGATCTGGATTCCTTCAAAGTTTAATTTTTTAGGCAATAAAAATATTTATTTGTATACCATTCTCATTTTCTCATTGCCAATAATTTATTTACCCACTTACTTAATTCAGATTCCCAACTCTGCTCTCTTATCCAAAACTAGAGAATTAAAAAAAATCCAAAGGGACTACTTCCTATATGTTTATGTCAAGTGCAAGGGAGGAAATCCAAAATATACTGTAGAGCAATGTTATTCTATTTTACTTACTCTATTCTTTGTTCCTCATAGCTGATGCTACAGGAAAAATGTGCAATCAGGAAACAAATTTTCTGCCTTCTTGTTTCCAAACCTTTCTGAAAAATATACAGTTTTGTATTTATTTATTTAGTCATGTTTAGGCAGTATATATTGGAGGTGGTGACCCTTTGAGAGATTATGCAATGAAATTTCATTTTAATGTATACAGATTAGTATGCATTCAAAGTGACAGTAAAGTTACTCTTTTTTGACTGTTTACTATGTATCGGTCTTGAGAAAGTTAATGAAGATAATAATGTATAATGTAAAATAAAATAGGTGGTAAGCTGAAAATGAAAATAGAGGACAAAGAATTGAAAATATATTTGAGGATGAAATGATCTTGATCTTGAATTAATTGAAATATGAAACAAAAATTTATTTAAAGATTAGTGGATTGGATAATGATTTGATGTGATATTAAATAAGAAAGTTGAAACTGTAATTATGACTATGTATAAATGCTGTAATCTGGAATCAAGTTGCTCATGTGAAGAGATGTGTAAAAAATAAAAATGAAAAACTTTTAAAAAGTGACAATAAAGTTATTCTAAGTTCTAAGAGTTTTGGATTTGATACTTAATTATTCATGTGTTTCCAAAGGGAGATAAATTTCAGTTCCTGTTAGGCCTGTTTTGCCTGAAAGTGAAGCAGGAAGGTAAAAGGTGAAGAATTTTGACAGCTCCTAATAAAAACTATCGTGGCCTAGATCAGAGCTGCAAATCTTCTGATGGCATGAGTGTTGGGAGCATGAACCAATCTGAATAAGTCAAGGACATAAAACAGCAGAACTAAGGTTTTTTGGGGTTTGGGACTGGAGCATTTGGAAGAGATTCCTACCTTGAAGAGTGTTTGAGGAATTGCGTTTCACTATTCAGATACTCCCTTCAAATGGTAGGAAAAGTTTTTGATGCTAGTAGTCCTCAACCTACAAACCACAACTGAGCCCAAAATTTCCGTTGCTAAGTGAGACATTGTTAAGGGTGGTTTTGCTCCACTTTACAAGATTTCTTGCCACGTAAGTGAATCACTGCATCACTTAACACGGTTGTTAAGTGAATCTGGCTTCCCCATTGTTGGTCAGGTCGCAAAAAGTCATGATCCCAGGACACTGCAACAGTCATAAATATGAGCCAGTCACCAAGCGTCCAAATTTTAATCATGTGACCATGGGGATGTTGCAATGCTCACGTGACAAACGGTCATAAGTCACTTTTTCAGGGCTGTTGTAATTTCAGTCACTAAAAGAAAAGGTTGTATGTTGGGAATTACCTGGAGTTGATGTTGAAGAAGGCTCTGAGGACCAAAACAGGGAGCTGCACCAAATGGGAGACTGTTTTCACTTCGCCAGCTTCTGAAATATGCCAGCTTTTTACATGCCAGAAAAAAAGGCAAATATGGGAAATATTTTTGGGGTGTAGATGGGGAGGGAACAGCAACTAACTGGCATATATACCTATATCTTCCTTCCAACCAACCAACCCCACACACACACACATATATCTCTGTGACTGTAACTAAATTAGTTTGATGTAATAAATATAGGTAGTCACTGACTTACAACGGTTTGTTTAGTGAAGTTATAACAGCACTGAAAAAAGTCACGACCGATCAGCACACTTACAATTGTTATAGCCATCCCGGGGTCACATGATTTTCATTTGCAACCTTCTTTGGCTTCCACTAAGCTAGGGGTCCCCAAACTTTAAGACTTGTGGACTTTAACTCCCAGAATTCTCCAGCCAGCTATGAGAATTCTGGGAGTTGAAGTCCACAAGTCTTAAAGTTGCCAAGTTTGTAGACCTCTGCATTAAGCACAGTTAAAGGAGGAAGCCATGTTCGCTTAAGGGTAATTCACTTAAACGTGGCAAAAAAAGCGGGGTTGTAAACAGTGGTGGAATTCAAAAATTTTTACTACCGGTTCTGTGGGCATGGCTTTGTGGGCATGGCTTGATGGGCATGGCAGGGGAAGGATACTGTAAAATCTCCATTTCCTCCCCACCCCACTAACCTGCTTTCCAGCTCCGTTCTCCTGTGCAGGGCAACCAAAGAAGACCCAGCTGATCAGCTGGGACTTGGGAGGCAGAGAATAGATGGGGGCGGGGCCAGTCAGAGGTGGTATTTGCCAGTTCTCTGAACTGCTCAAAATTTCCGCTACCGGTTGCCCAGAACTGGTCAGAACCTGCTGAATACCATCTCTGGTTGTAAAATCAGAATACCTTGGTAACAGATATTCTGATCCCTACTGGGGTCATAAATCAAGGATAATCTGTATTGCAGAAGATCCACAATACTATAATACTTCCTTGTACACTAAAAGCCTCTGTTATCAGAGTTCCACAAATTATACTGTTGCAATTGTACCATACTTGTGGAAATTGTGTTTTCAGTTATAACAATCCTAATAATCCCACCCAAACTGGAGAGGTCTCATTGGTGTGGCCAGGTCCTCATTTACTGGAATAGGGTTCCCACTAAGGAACGACAGCTTTCTATCTCAAGAAAGGCTGGGCACATTCCAGGTAAATGTAATTGGAGGGAGGATGGGCCTCCTTCTACGGTGCTAAAGGGATAGAAAAGGGGAAAACACGGCAGGGAGGCACACAGCAGCATATCTCAAGCATTCTCCTGTACAGAAGTGTTCAAAATTTTAAAAGTTGAAAGAAAAAAAAAACACCATTCAGCACAGATTAAAGTTTCAAGAGGTACTGCACATACATTTTTTTTTGGCATTATGCGTTTCTCATACATCAATTTTCCTTTGCAAAGTACAAAAACAGATTCCGTTTCAGAATAAAATCAGTGATACTTTAAGGAGTTTAAATCATCCAGCTCTATGATACAGTCAACATATAAGGGTTTGCCACCTAGAAAGTGAAGGCATTGTAGCTTTTCTTTCAAGTACCTTGTCATCGTTTCACAGACTTTTGCTTCTATAAACACTGCTGCCTTGTTGCATGGCTAGAGAATTCCATGGGTGTAGTTCACACTCTCCCAAAAAAACCGCTATCATGAACATATATTGCTTTTTACTGGAAAGAGCTATTCTGGCACTTTAGCAATTTAAGAAAAGAACATGTTTGACTACCCAATCTGAAACAAGTTGTGTGGAAGGAAACTCTGCAAGGGTCTAATTCCCAGTTACAGCTTTCAACCCACAGATAAAAGCAATGCATTCTTCCCAATCGTGCAAAATAAACCATCAGGTGTACACAATACTTGAAATGGTCTATTCTTAGGGAGCAGAAAGGGACAATGCATCATCTTTCCATGCTTAGGTTGGAGCAAATGTTTTGTTGGAGGAAATGTTTTCAGCTAGAGAAGCACTACAAAAATACAATTACGTTTAGCCATAATTTAAATTATGTTTAGCCTGCCCTGCCAAAAATATTCTACTCATTAACTAAAGGTGTGCTCATTATCACTTTCATCCCTCATTATTATGGACAATATTCTTCTGAGAAAACGTAGAGAACAAAGATGAACCTGCATTTTTTTTTAAAGGAAATCCAATACCTTTTTCACTTTTACACTAGATTCTGCACAATATTCCTTCCGATCAGGCAAACCTGCTTTCTTGCATTTTCAGGTCACTTCACTCCACCTGAGACTCAACCCTCCCTGCATCAAAGCATAACTATGCTGCAATTGCTCCGGACGTTTCCTTCAAGTTTCAGAAGCAGTTTCTCAAGTGGCCAAATGGATAGTTCTCTCATCTCATCTGAAGGGGGGACATAGCATATACAACCTGTGCCCTGTTGCTTAGCTACATGTGAAAAAAAAGGTTGAGTGCAGGAAAACTCACATGATAAAAAGAATAAATCAGAAAAGACCGGATCAATTTTCTTCAGGGCCAGTGAAGTCAAATGGTCCAGCTCATCAGTTTTCAGATTCTAAGTGTATGAAATTTGAAACTTCTCTAAAAGCAGCCAAAACGTTTAGTGTTCTCCAGCCTTTCCCAAAGTAATACCCACCAGGTTGGAAATAATGGGAGTTGCAATCCAACACCATCTGAAAGGCACCATGTTGGGGAAGGCTGCACTGAGCAATGATTCTCTATTATTCCTCTCCCTATGTCAGTCCAGAGTGAAATTTCTGATTTCTTCTGTTTGAATTAGTTTACAGATACATAGGTCTTCCTAGACACCAAGATCTTTGGGAAATGATGCTCATCACACCCGCTGTCGATATCTAAGGAAGGCCCACAATAGAGCTCCTGCTGCTGCTATGGCCAGCCCTGGCACCAAAATCATAGCCAAAGGAACGCCTCCTGGATCTCCGTCTCCTCGGTGGCTTGAGGGACCATTCTGGGGCAGCAGCTGCAATCAGAAGGAGAGGAAAGGCATTAGCAGTTGAATCAAAGAAGGAGGCAGTTCAACTTGCTAAGGAAATTTAGAAAATCAAGGACAACCCACGTCTTCAAGCTGGCAAAATTGAAAATTCCCTTCCGAGGACGTACTCAGCCAAACTACTTTTGAAAGCTTGTGCATGTCCTGATGAGATTAAGTGGGGTTCCCATGTTATACTTGAGAAAAAGACAGAGGCCTTTAGGGAATTACTTTTCACCTTTGCTTAATGGAAAACTTAAAAAGATTTCCTTTTCACACCCACCCTATTGAGGAAGCTCTAACCATCATTTTGATCCATCATTTCCATTTGCAATCACACCAAACCAAGCAGAGTCAAATAAAACTCCACTACATGCAACAACAGACATCTCCATCTCTCTCTCTCTCTCTCTCTCTCCTCTCCCTCCCTCCCCCTCTTCTGAAAAAAATTTCCAATAAAACTATAGGGATAAGTCCAGGCAGTTGCTAATTCAAAAGCTATCTATCTTTCTTTCTCTCAATATTAATCAAACCAACCTTCAGTGGAGATTTTGCTATGGCACACTGCTATAGATAATCTGAACATTTTGCCACTTGGTAGGTTACTCTAAGGTCTCCATTTGCTATCCATAAAATTTATCAAAATGCCCAGGGAAACTTTAAATTACATAACAGATATACAAGTGTACATCAGCTTCCCCAGATTGCTCTTGTTCAGATGTGTGGGACTACAAAAGTTATTTGCATTCCCAACACATCTGAAGAGCACAACATTGGGGAGATCTGACACATTCTGCTCACATTCAACTTCTGCTACTTATGCTATGTTTCTCCCTAGTTTCTCTTCTTTACCTCTTGCCAAACTTACATTATAAGTATCCTAATTTCCCCACACTGTGGATTTTACTTGGAGGGGCGATATGGCAGCAGCAACAATTTAAAGAAGTTTTTTTTTCCCAGCATGGTGTTCTTCTTATACAATACACTGCAACTCCCCAAATTCCTCAGTCATTTGGCCTTGAGGATTGGAAAAATAGTAGTAACTTGTTCATCACATCTGGAGGGCACCAACTTAGAAAACAGTAATTTATAGTAGAGATGTTCAAAATCAAGGTTTATGTTCCTCACCCAAATCATGTCAATCCAACTATCTGGTGTAGCTTGGGGTCAGGGGTGGGATTCAACTGGCATTACTACCGCGCATGTACTACACCATTAGCTGAGCCACCGGGACAGCTGATAAGCGTTATGCGCGGGTGCGCATTTGGAAAACGCCTTTTGTACTGCTTTTTCAACCTCAGCCCTGCCACGCAAAGCAGCCGAGGTTGAAAAAGCAGCAAATAAAGGTCAGGTAACAGCCTGGGTGGGCAGGTGGGCCAAATAGCAGCAGACACAGAACCGGTTCAGTATCTGCTGCTCTTCAGAGCTACCAGTTCTATAGAGCTGGGCAGAACCGGTAGCATCCCACCTCTGCTTGGAGTTTTCCTGAAGTAATTTCTTTGAAGCATTTTGGGCAAGTTCTACCAAGCAAAAACTAAGGAAGAGGGCCTACATACCCTGTGCTGAACTTTTAATGATACATTGTCACCAGCTGTTCTGAAAAGTTCCACAACATTCTTGTGTAGCATGTTCTTCAACTCCTGATCATTAACCTGGAAAAAAAACACATGTAAAGACTATTAGGTACTCACCTAAAACTGCCTGGACCCAAACCATCACTAAAGAACAAAAGCCTAATTAGAATGAATAATTCTACCCCATTAGATAGAATACAATAATTAGTACAGAGCATTTAAATAATGCATTCCAAGTGTTTTAAGAACTCGAGTTTTTCCCTCATATTTTCATTAACTGCCAGCATTCTCTGTATATTCTGTACACAGAATAGCGTACAGAATAAGCCAGAACTGCATCTAAGTAATTAAGAGCATGAGCTAGTATAGAATGCCATCAGCTTCAAAGAGCTTTAAAATGTTAAGAAATGGAAATAAAAGTTCAATCAATGTAGACACAATGCTGTAAAACAAAGGAAGGTAATTTGTAGCTCTTGTAGCCTCTTTTTGTAGACTTTGGACCATCTGGTGATGTTTACTGAAAACTGATAGCAGCTCCCTCTCATTCTGATAGAATATAATTCTTTATTGGCCAAGTGTTGATTGGACATACAAGGAATTTGTCTTGGTGCAAATGGTCTCAGTGCACATAAAAGAAAAGATACATTCGTCAAGAATCATAAGGTACAACACTTAAAGATAGTCATAGGGTACAATAAGCAATCAAATCATACTAGGAAACAGTCAATATAAATCGTTAAGGATACAAGCGACAAAGTTACAGTCATACAGTCACAAGTGGGAGGGGATAGGTGATAAGGAGTGATGAGAAGATTAATAGTAATAGAGATTCAAGGTTCTGGTATTAACATTCAAAGTCTTACAAGGCATGGGTCCGGGATATTTACGGGAGCGTCTCCTGCCGGCATCGAATGCCAACTGACCTGTACGAGCACACAGGCAGGGGCTCCTCAGGGTGCCATCTGCAACCCAGTGTCATTTGGTGGTGTCCCGGGGGAGGGCCTATTCTGTGGCGGCTCCCACCTTGTGGAATCAATTACCCCTGGGGCTGTTTGGCCCCTGACCTTCGCACCTTCCGCCATGATTTGAAAACCTGGTTATTTGGACAGATCAGGCTGTGCTGACCTCTTTGGGGGTGGTGGTTTCATTTTAAATTAGTAAGGGTTTTTAGATGAATTTGGCTTGTTTTATTTAATAGTTTTAGTTAATTAATTTATTGTTTCTGTTTTTAGTTGTGAGCCGCCCCAAGTCCTTTTGGAGAGGGGGCGGCATACAAGTCAAATTAATAACAACAACAACAACAACAACAACAATAATAATAATGCAGACTTTGTAAATAGTTGGACAGTGTTGAGGGAATTATTTGTTTAGCAGAGTGATGGCATTCAGGAAAAAACTGTCCTTGTGCCTAGTTGTTCTAGTGTGCAGTGCTCTATAGCGTTGTTCTGAGGGTAGGAGTTGAAACAGTTTATGTTTTATATTACTAAGGTTTATTCTCCCCAGAGGCAAACTTCCAAGTCAGACAAGTCGAATACAGGATGGATTTGATCACACCTTTGGACAGAAGACAAGTTATTCTCTTCCATTATTTCTCAACCATTCTGGCTGGGGGATTCTGGGAGTTGAAGTCCACACATCTTAAAGTTGCTAAACACATCTTAAAGTTGAGAAACACTGAATTTATGGAGTTGGGGTTGAGGCAAACTCCTATCCTGGCTGTGATAAAGCCTGCCCAGATGTTATAAGTACTTCTTTCTTCATCATTCCCCTCATACCAATATTAGCTAGAAAAGACAGGTATTGGATTGGGTAAATCTGTTATATAATGGAGTGATGTATCATTTTGGTCTTGAATTTTCAAACAGCTTAGTGAATACAGATTGGAAGGATTTACAGAGCCAGCTAGTATTGTGAAGAAATTGAAAATGTTTCTTCATCGTTCTCCACCCCACCCCACCCCACCAATGAAACAATTTCACAGGACAGTATTTACTGCTAAAATCTTGTCTCCTTCCTGAAGGCGACCATCAAATGCAGCAGCTCCATTTTCTTTGATCCGGCTAACGTAGATGCCACTGTCATTGGGATATACTGCTGGTCAGTCCCGCCAACTATATTAAATCCCAAGCCTAGGAAAAAGATCAAAAAGAAAAGTTATTTTAAAAAATGGGATCACTCCCCAGCCCAAAACTAGCAAGAAAGAAAAAACTCAGAACAATGAAAACTATTCCTTTCGACCGTCATAAAGCTTCTTGAACCAAAATAAACAGCGATTGGAAACAATGCATATTTAGTTTTTATTTTCAAAACTTGCAATTTTCATTAGCCACAGTGCACAGGCTGGATGGCAGCACTCAGCATACCCAGGCTGATCCTGCAGGCTAAATTTAGTTGCCCCCTTGAAATTCAGTTGTAGGCTATAACAGGAAGTTTCTCTTAAAAAAATAAAATAAAATCACAATAGCTTTTGTACTATTGTGCAAAAAAACTATTCTGCCTATGTAACTAAACCCAACAGCGCCTGCACTTTCTGAGGTTGCTGAAAGAGAGTGGTCTGGGTGAGAAGTTGCTGGTTACTTTTTACCGCTCTATCTTCGAGAGCATTTTGGCATACTGTGTAATGGTGTGGTATGCTGGGTGCTCTGCAGTGGATAAGAAGATGCTCCAGAGAGTTATAAACACAGCACAAAAAATCACCGGTTGCTCTCTTTCTTCTTTGGAAGAGATTGCGAAGACCAGACTCCTCTCTAGAGCACTAAAAATCTCCACAGACCGTTCTCATCCTGGTCATTCATATTTCGAACTGTTACCATCAGGGAGACGTTATGGGTGTCTTAAAATGAGGACGAATAGACTGAGAAACAATTTCTTTTCCAAGGCAATGATTGTCTTTGTGATTTAGTTCGATGTATAAAATGGCATTTTAAACTATCTAACTTAATATATGTTTTAAATAGGTTTTAGACTAGGTTTTAAATTATTATTATTAAATTATTTTACTTTTTAAATACTGTGCAGTATGATTGTGATGTGATGTTTGGGGCACTGTGCTGGAGTAGCTTTCAAATTTCATTGTATTTTGAATGCAATGACAATAAAGGTATTCTATTCTATTCTATTAAATTCTATTCTCTTCTAACTATCTGGAGTCAACATAAGGTTGTTTTTACTTTACTTGTATCTACACAGATTTGCGGAATACAAATTCCAACCAACTGTGGACATATTATATAACAAAAAGTCAGAACAATATCATAGATATCCATCAAGAAAAAAAAACCATATGAAACAACATATAAACTTTTTACAAGGGCTCAGTCAACACCCTGCCCCAGGGAGTAGGGAAATAGCCAGGCTTTCAATGCCTTTTAAACTATCATCCCAATGGGAATTGGACAGCTCTCTGAGGTGATACTCTTCTAGAGGGCAGGTGCTGTGACAGAGAAGGGTCAGTAGCAGAGTTCCCCAACCTTTCTGGGTTAGCGGCCCACAAGGGGGGAGGGAGGGAAGGGCAGAGGCCTTTACGTGCACATGCACGAATGGGACCACAAGCGTGCAATGCAAACACGGTAACAATGGTAGCTCCTGCTGGCGCTCACAGCAATGGTAGCACCTGCAGAGCACTCTCAGACAGTAGTGTTCTCACAGCACTCGCGCACATACAGTAGCCAGCCAGACATGCGGCCTGGTGGCCAGTAGGCCATGGTCTAGTAGTCTATTAGGCCCTGGTCTATAGATAATATGGCTTACGTGGCAGAACCTCAAGGACACCCCACTCTGCCAAATCTTACTGGATGGGCAATACCTTTCTCTCACAGAACCAGGCCCTCTTTTATTTCCTGACTATGCAGGTAGTCCTTGACTTTCAACAGTTCCTTTAGTGACCATGCAAAGTTACAACAGCACTGAAAAATGTGACATGACCATTTTTCACAGTTACTACCTTTGCAGCATCCCCATGATCATGTAATCACAATTCAGATGCTTGGCAATTGGTTCACACTTATTACTGTTGCTGTGTCCCAAGGTCACGTGGTAGAATAGAATAGAATTCTGTATTGGCCAAGTGTGATTGGACACAAAAGGAATTTGTCTTGGTGCAAATGCTCTCAGTGTACATAAAAAAAAGATACATTCGTCAAGAATCGTAAGGTATGACACTTAAAGATAGTCATAGGGTACAATAAGCAATCAAATCATACCAGGAAACAGTCAATATAAATCATAAGGATACAAGCGACAAAGTTACAGTCATACAGTCATAAGTGGGAGGGGATGGGTGATAAGGAGTGATGAGAAGATTAACAGTAATAGTGCAGACTTTGTAGTAGTTGAACAGTGTTGAGGGAATTATTTGTTTAACAGAGTGATGGCATTAGGGAAATTTTCCATACAATTTATGAATTAATTTTTTTGGTGTAACACACCAGAGTACAAACCTTCAATGGAAAAATCATATCCAAGTAACAACAAGCCAGCCTAGAATAATTGCAAATTAATTTCTTAATATGTTCAAGTTAGACTAGGCAAACCTTCTTATCTGAAACTGCACAAATATTGTCACCCACTATGTATAAGGCACGGAATAGGCAATTTGCCACTGCCAACTTGCCCTGGCCAATTTGTCATGGCTAACTTGCCACAGACAACTCACCATGGCCAATTTGCTGCAGGACAACTCATCATAGTCAACTTGCCATGGAAGAATTCAACAATTCAATTTCATTATTTAAAAAATATTTTAATTTTTGTCATTCACATTGCATTATGTCCCTCCTTTGGCATACTTTCTTTAATTATTATATTCCACCATTTCTTCTATATTAGTGTAAGTCTTGTCCCACAAGGAGTTGGCCATGGCAAGTTGGCTGTGGGGAGTTGTCCTAGAGTCTAGATCCTATAAGGCAATACTAAGCTAAATGGTTACAGGCACAAGTTGTGAGATATGAGATGCAAGTTGTGTGCCATTTGTCTGATTTAACTTTGGTAAAGTAATAAAATGGCTATACAAATATAAAACATTGGAAAAATATTTTTAACCTAATGAAGAATATATTATGGTTACATATCATTTTGTTTTGATTTTTGTGATTTTAATATTTTTGATTGTACATTGATGTTCTATCTTTTGGTTATGAGCTGCCCAGAGTTTGATACAAGATGGGCAGACATATGTTTTGCAATAGTGGTGAATATTTGTAGCTCGGGTATAGGATGAGAGTGAACGTTTGTTCTCCAAGCTTGTGGGTTGATTTCTGAAATTTCATTGCCAGGCTAGGTAACATCTTCAGTGGAGTTGAAAGGATGTCAGTGTTGGTGTTTTTCTATTTATAAGGGCCTCAGGTGTGGGTGTGTCAAGTGAGGGTCTTGTGATGGATCAGCTGTGCGTCATCAATGAGTCTTGTGCCGGGATGGGATCCCACCAGCATAACAACCGCTTTGCGCATGTGTGAAGTACTTGTAAATCAACTTCTCCTGCAAGCAATAACCTTCTCCTGCTGACGCGCGACACTCAGCTGTGCCGCACAAAGCAACTAAGGTTGCTTTAGCAGGGAATAAAGGACAGCCTAGAGCCCAGGCGGGCGGGTGAGCCCAACCGAAAAAAAGAAGATCTTCGGAGTGAACCGGTTCGGTGTCAGCTGCTCTTCGGAGCTACCGGTTCTATAGAACAGGGCCAAACTGGTAGAAACCCACCTTGTCTTGTGATGGATCCGATATATGTTTTAAATAAATAGATTTCTAAAGGCAATGAATACACAAGGTAGAGATGACCAAAGAATTCAGCAATGATGTACTTGCAACAGCCTTGTGAAGGAGGAAAGAGAAATCATACAAGTAGAAGATATTTGTCCCAAGTAAAAATTGTTAAATGACTTCATATTATTAGGCATAAAAGCAAAATCTAGCCATTTAGGAACAATACAGTTGAATTCAGTAAGGAGAAACCATGTTACTGCCATCCCAGCATAAACATTCACTTTTAAGACTGCCACACATCAGGTATTCTTTCTACTGGTCACAATGGATTAAAATTTGCATTCTTGCATACCTTTAATCTAAGAAATGCTTTAATCTGGGGCTGGAGTATCAAATGACATCCCCTTTCTTTGAGATGAGATATACAGTTGTCACTCGCCTTACTTTCTCCTCCCCACAACTCCATTGCTTTATTAAATCCATAATGACCAAAACAATATTCAGCAAATACAGACTCCTAATACATACTGAATTAAAAGAGAATAAGACAACCATAAAAACACATGCAGGCAGGCAGGCAAATAGACCCTCATTTAGACACTATAAGGCACACATTTATTTCTGGACTAGGATCTGACTAGTCCAGATTTAGCATAATGCTTAATATTCCACTAGGTGTCACTAACGTCCAGTAGGTCCTTCATGTACCCCTATTTTTAAACTATAGCTTGTATTTTTAAGATTTTGTTTTTTGTTATTTAGTGGCTACCTTAAAAAAAACAATCACCCATGCATTCTACTAGAGTTAGTGGGATGTTGATATTAAACTTAGCAATTTTGGAAATGCATGGATTGGAATGTAGACTATGAATATATTTAATATAAACATAAACACTGTAATCCCATAGTTTATTACAGAATAAATGAATCAAATTACCCAGACTGCATACTAAGAAACCAGCAAAACTACAAAATTTAAAACTACAGTAACTCAGTAATTCATGGTTGGGTTTCTCTTGCATGTGGCTTTTGATCCAAACAAGGATTAAACTGAATTTTAAAAAAATGTTTGCCCTTTAATTAGAGGATACAATTCCAAGAATGCTTTTATTTCTTCTCTTGCCAGATCACTTCTTTTAACAAAGAAACCTAGTGTGATCCATTTGCAACATAGACTAGGCAGCACAATGTTAATGAGATCTCAGGAAGAATTTTACTGTTTACTTCAAAATGTGTGGCTCGTAATAATAACAAACTTTTTACTGTAAAGCAGTTAACAATAGTATCAAGCATAAGCCATCAGACACAAACTTTAAAAAAAAAACACCCGTAAATCTAAATAGATTAAGTATCACATATATTCACTTCAAACCTCTGTACACACAGAGAAAAATACTTAAAATACTTTAGTTCTACAATTAAAGACACATCTTTTGCTCCAATAAGCTTGGAATAGGGCAGACAGGAATCATCTGTTTTTCATAAGAATTATCCATATGTAGAGTATGAGTAAGAAAATTACTTTAATAAATAGCTAAACAACTGTGAAGCTGAGCTGAGCCCAGAACAAGTCCAGGATGCTATCCTATAAACTGTTCTCACTGGTCAAGTTGATTTGAGCTTCCGAGAGTGGTAATTTTGCAACGTCTGGAAGACCACAAATTGTTCTGCCTTAAACCAGTCCGGCTTGACTCTTGCTGTAATCTCCAGTGTGAAAATCAGATTATAGAATGAGATTTACACAGAATTCTCTCTCCCACATTTTCTGCATAACCAGCATCTCCCAACCTTGCATTTCCCTTTATAGTGTAAATCCTGTATGCCAACTTTAGAATAGGCCCATCAAGTTTAGTAGGAAGTGAAGAAGCTTCTTGGATGAGAAGCAAAACGTCTTCAAGGAAAAAAAGAAAGTCCAGTTGCCTCTTGAAAAAGCACCTTTGGGACAACCGTGACTTGGATGACTGAGAATCTCCATAGACAAGTAGTCTATGGAGATTCTCAGTCAATCAGGTTGTCCCAAAGGTGCTTTTTCAAAAGGCAGCTGGCCTTTGTTTTTCCTTGAAGACGTTTCGCTTCTCATCCTTCTTCAGTCCTGACTGAATGGTGCAGGATGGAAGGATTTATATTTATAGAGTGTGCAGCAGCAGCCATAAAAGCCAATGCAAACCTGTTGCATTAACAGAGGGATTCAATCAAGATCACGTACATTACTAATACCACTCTATAAAGCCTTAGTAAGACCACACGTAGAATACTGCATCCAGTTTTGGTCACCATGCTATAAAAAAGATTCTAAAATCTCTAAAAAGAGTTCAGAGAAGAGCAACAAAGACGATTAGGGGACTGGAAGCCAAAACATATGAAGAATGGTTACAGGAACTGGGCTTGGCTAGTCTAGTCCAGGGGAGACATGATAGCAGTGCTCCAATACTTTAAGGGCTGTCACAGAGAGGGGGGGGGTCAACCTATTTTCCAAAGCACCTGAAGGCCAGACAAGGAGTAATGGATGGAAATTGATCAAGGAGCTTCAACCTAGAAATAAGAAAATTTCTGACAGTAAGAACAATCAACCAATTGAACAGTGGTGGGAGCTTCATGACTGGAGGCTTTCAAGAAGAGAATGGATTGCCATCTGTCTGAAATGGTGTAGGTAGGGTCTCCTGCTTGGTCAGGGGGTTGGACTAGATGACCTACCAGATCCTTTCCAACTCTGTTATTCTATTCTATATCCCTTGCAGACACCTAATTTAATAGGCGTTCCATACAGTGCTGCAGCCTCAATACAGCCTCCATATAAAGCCACTAAAAGGCTTTGCATTTTTGCCTCAACTTTCACATAGAAAAAAAAACCCTCAGAGTTCAATTTCAAGGGAAACCTGTTCTTTGAAGATTAAAGCCTATAAAAGGCTGGGCAAGATCATCCGTGGCTTTGGGGTGAGGTATCACCAGTACGCTGATGATACCCAGTTGTATATCTCCACCCCAAGCCAAATCAGTGATGCCCTCTCCGTGATGACCCGGTGTCTGGATGCGGCACGGATCTGGATGGGCAGGAATGGACTACAGCTCAATCCGACCAAGACTGAGTGGTTGTGCATACAGGCATCTCAGCCCAGTCAATCGATTCCATCTTTGGTCATAGGGGGAAAGGTGTTGCCCCCTGTGGACAGGGCTCGGAACCTGGGAGTCCTCCTGGATTCACGGCTTAGTTTGGAGGAGCAGGTGAGGGCCGTGACCAGGGGGGCTTTTGCCCAGGTCCAACTGGTTCGCCAGCTGCGCCCATATCTGGACCGAGATGCCCTTCGCATGATCACTCATGCACTTGTGACGTCCCGACTTGACTACTGCAACGCTCTCTATCTAGGACTGCCCTTGCATACCATCTGGAGGTTTCAGCTGGTGCAGAATGCGGCTGCACGGGTTGTGATGGGAGCCCCCCGATACTCCCATGTTACACCTCTCCTGCGCGAGCTGCATTGGTTGCCGGTTGCCCTCCGGGTGAGATTCAAGGTGTTGGTTTTAACATTCAAAGTCCTTTACGATTTGGGTCAGGGGTACTTGCGGAAGCGTCTCCTGCCAACATCAAATACCGATCGCCCTGTGCGGGCGCACAGACGGGGACTCCTCAGGTTACCGTCGGCTAGACAATGTTGGCTGGTGGTGCCTCGGGGGAGGGCCTACTCTGTTGCAGCCCCCGCCTTGTAGAATCAACTCCCTTTGGAGCTCCTTTTGGCCCCTGATCTTTGCTCCTTCCACCGCAGTCTGAAGACCTGGCTGTTTGAACAGGCTGGGCTGTACTGACCTCCTGGGGGGGGGGATAATGTATTTTTAACTGTTTTATCAATTGGGCTTGTCAGATTTAATTGTTTTTTATATATTTATTGTTGTGGTGTTTTTATTGTGAGCCATCCCGAGTCCTCGCAGAGAGGGGGTGGCATACAAGTCCAATAAATTAATAATAATAATAATAATAATAATAATAATAATAATAATAATAGCAGCCCTGCAGCGCTTCGCCAGAGGGGCTTCCTTTCCTGTGCCGAGGATCCGAAGGAGCCCTGAAAGCCAAAAAGGGCCCCTTTCCCTCTCCTTTCAGAAGCAAAGGGGCCAAAGGACCGAGAGAGAAGCGCCTTCTAAGCGGCGTGGCTTCCCCGGGACCCTCCTTTGGGGTTTCCCCTTCCCCCTCCCGACAAAACCCAGCCTGGCGCTCGCCTGCCCCGCAGCAAGAGCCGTTGCTTTAGCCAAAGGCGGCGACGGAAGCTCCCGGGGCTGCCCGCCGCGGATTTTCTAATACCTGAAGGTCCTCGGGTGAGATGGATCACTTCTTCCGACAGCAGATAGTCCACCGCGCCGTTCATGCTGCGCTCTCCTGCGGCGGGGGGGGGCGTCTCTGCTCGGCGCCCTCTCGCTCCGCCAGACGAGCGCTTGAAGGTGAACCCAGCCAAGCCAAAGTCGAGGAGGAGGAGGGGGCTAATAGCGGCTGCAGGGGTGGCGCGGCACTTTCACTTTCAGCCGCTTCGCAACCGGAAGAACGAAGCCGGGCGCTAAGACTTCTGGGGCTTGTGGTCCTCCCGGTGCAGACGCTGCTCGCGCAGTCGGGGGGGGGGGGGGCGGGAGCAAACCGACTGGGGTAGTACGTACAGTACAATTATCATATAGCATGAAGGTGGCACTTTTTCATTCTGTTTTGAGACATACTTGTTCCCAAGGAGTTAATTTGGAATTAGTCAATGAGGGGAAAAGACCAATTTTCTTATGACCTTTATTTTTATAGGATATGATCGGGGGTGGGGGTGAGGAATCCAGTGATCAGGGATGGGGGAAAAATGGGATGAGAGAAAATGTACAGATGGACCCTATAATCCATCTGTACATTTTCTAATATTTACATAATATTAGAAAATAATAATAATAAATAATAATAGTTACAAGGGTTGGAGAAAAGTAGACCCAAATATAAATGCTATTTGTTCTCTTCTGTTTTGTATAGTATTTCTGCTTTCCTTCATTTTCAATTTTTGAGACTTTTGGGGGTTGGTTCTCACTTCCAAAACCTTTTAAAAGTCCATTATATTTCTCAGCTTGCCATCTCCTCACCTTCCCACCTTTCTGTGACCACTTTGTGGTGTAATTCTTCTGGCTGTTCATTTCTTACAAAAATACTGTAATAGGAACAAAGGTTCATAATTACTGTGATACTGCTACCATTTCTAAGTTGGAGACTTTGGGCACTTCCCTAACATTTTAATTATTTATATTATTACTTAAAGGGGAAAAAGGAAAAATAATTCTGTTATACAGTAAGTACACATTTAAAAGAGAAAAGGAAGTATAGTAGAGAAGAAAAATAATAATATAGATGGATAACTAATAAATTTTGAAT
Source organism: Naja naja (assembly GCA_009733165.1). Taxonomy (NCBI): domain Eukaryota; kingdom Metazoa; phylum Chordata; class Lepidosauria; order Squamata; family Elapidae; genus Naja; species Naja naja. The sequence goes on from CM019148.1 coordinate 299,719,456, forward strand.
AGCAATTCTAAAGTAACATACGACTAATATACTCTCATATACCATTAACAACTTACAGCATTATAAAGCATTTCATGTCCATTTTCTACTCAAAATATGTCCCTGTGTCATAGTAAAAAGATTCAGTTGGCACAACTGAAATCAATTAAAAGAGGAAAAAAACTAAACATAATAATGCATTAAACAAATGCTCAAAGTCAGTGCTTCTCAAACCTGAATAAATTATCCAAAATTGGGTAAAAGTGTTTTTCCTTTGGGTAGCAATATTGATTATAACGGGGACATTTAAGTTGACTTAAAAGATTGCCATATATATTACAATATATTCGAAAATATCTCAAAGTATCTCATTACAGTGAAAATCAATGAAATTGCTAATGGTGATTTGACATGAAGAGTTACGACCATTCATTCAATAACCACTTGAAGTTACAACAGTGCTAAAGTAAAGGACTTAGCAATGAGACCTCAAAGTTCAGTAAGAGTTTTTGGTAGGTGGGTAATGGGTAATGAAGGAAAAGGTTGGAAAGCACTGCTCTAAATAGTATACAGGCTATATAACAGAAATTATATAACACAAGGTTCCTAAAACCATTACTTTAGTTCAAGGGTCCTTCAAACTTGACAGCTTTAAGACTTATGGACTTCAACTCCCAGAATGCCTCCTCCAGTCATGTTAGTTCAGGAATTCTGGGAGTTGAAGTCTACAAGTCTTAAACTTGCCAAGTTTGAAGACCCTTGCTTTAGTGCTTGTTTATTTATGATGTTATTTATCTGTTGTTTTTTCTGGACTTCTCCAGCAGGACTGAGATAATAGAATTCTAAGGCTGAACTGGTTCTGCAAACAACAGAATGAATAGATGGATTAATGGATTAACTAATTCAATTCAAATCCTGTTCTAATGCAACAAAAACAAAAGTATCAAATATAAAGAAATACATCAGAAACTGGAAAAACCCTTAATCTGTGCAATCTGTGCAAACTGATTATTCTTAAGAAAGAAACCAATATTAAAACATAGAACAGATTTGTACTAGAAGGCAACAGGAAATATTTATTTAGGAGAAAGTTTTGCATTACAATTCAAATATAATTATAAATATGTAATTCTCACTATTACAAGGTACAGTTGTAGATGCCTCAAAAATTTCTACATCTTTAAAATGAAAACAGAAAAACAATAGGTACTGGAAAAACTGGTCTTCTTTACAACACATGTCCTGGTGATATATTATTATTCTCTAGGTTACTGAACACACATACACATACTGTCATGTTCCAATTTTCAGATATGTGAGGCATTGGTTTGAAGTGCAAAATCTTACATTTAACTATATTCCAATCTCTACCTTATATGGAAGATGATAACTTCAAATCAATTTGCTTCAAAATAGGATTAAAACAATTAATTAAGAATACCAGAATTCTTATTATGCTCCTATTCCTTTGCTGGACTTCATCTGACTTTTAATCATTCATGTCAATTTGAGACAGTCTAAAACACAGGCAATCAAAAGCACAATCAATTGAATTCCCTGAAAAATAACTTTCCTAAAATGGTACTTCGAATGTTGCTTCTCCAAAATATCTACGTTAATTATCAAATGCTCTGATGCTGTATTTATGTATTAACTAAATTTATTAAACGGATTATGTGGCCACAGAATTCACACACAGTAATTCTTCACTAGGACTAACTATCCATGTCTCTGTTCCAGGATGTAAATGAGACTGAGAAGATTAGGAGAAGTTGGGAAAAGATACTGACATTAGAATCCAGATATTTGGGGATTCTGGAAGCTGTAGTTCTAATGCATCTAGAGCCTCTCTCTACACAGCTCCCAGTTCTTCTATCAATTCTCACCTTCAAGCATCTGTCACTGACACAGCACAAGGAACTATCTGACAGAACTCCTTCTGAAATCTCAAAAAATGAAATGGATTACTTCATGATGGTTCTCAGTGTTTTCTATTGATTTTTTTCATGTTAAGCCATGAAGATCTTGAGACAGAATTTGGAAGTATGCCTAGAAAGATTCATGTATGGTCAGAGACAAGGCTACTGAACTCCCAGGATAATGTAAGGAAACATGTGCCCCCCCCCGGTCTTTCCTGCATGTTTATCCAGCAGTTACATCACAAAACAATGAGAGCTTTTTGCACACCAACATTGGGACTTCTTCACCTCATTGGATTGAACACCGAGAGAGGAAGTTTTCAAACATAAAAGCCCAGCAGTTCAGAGCAACAAAGAAAAGGGCCATAGCATCCTTTTCCATGCGACTTCATAGGTGCATGTCCTTTCTCATATTAGCTGCACACAGGAGTTATTACTTTTGAACTCCTATGCATTTCACTCCAATGCTTTCTTAACAGCCTTTTTGAGAGTCAGATCCAAACTGGGAACAAAAGCCATGGAACAAAACGTTCCACAAAGAACGGGCTTTTGAAAGGAGAATAAAGTTATAGGCAAGTTAAATGGCAGGAAACAGGAAGTTGCTGCTTTCTCCAGAATGACGAAAGCAACGTTGCAATGTGCCACCACAAGCTAGGCCCCTTTGAGGCATGCACACAACTTCGCAATTCACATAGAAAAGGACCAGGGTTGAATCATGGCTGCACCATGCTGGTGACAACAGTCTGACCTCTGGTGGCAACCCTACAGAAGCCAGTGCTTACTGAACAAGATACCAGTCTTTTTTGCTCAATATTATCCAATATTATCTTGTTAAAGATTTGATGTGTGAACCCTGGTTCATTTCTGTGACTTACTATGAGCTTTCTTTTTTCACTTTTCAGTCTGGCTGACTAACTCTTCCCTCAGACTCTCCGATCCTATGTACAATTTGGTTCCTAAAATAGGCACCAGAAAGGACAAGTGCACAAAGAGGAAATACAATTACTAAGATAATTTTCATTTTGGGATGAAGTCTCTCGCGTTCATACAGAGGTGGCGGGCCACTGTCAATACTGCCACCATTGCCTTCCTCTCGGCAGTCGGGGGGAGCCCAGCCTTGCTCACAGTGACAATGCTTGAAATTGTTGCATATTCCATGATTATGGCACTTTGTGACATCACAATCGTATCTCAAGAGAGACACATTAAGACACTCCCTGTTAATACACATCATGCCATTACCACAAGGAGTGCCATCTCTCACTGCTCCAATATCGATGATCTTCATCCCACTGTGGTAATCAGTTCCCCAGCATTGTTTATTGCCCTTGGAAGTTTGAACTATGGTGGTGTGATTCTCCAAAGAGGGCAAGCTTTCCACATTTTCACACTGGATACGACCACATAGAATATTCTTAGGTATACATTTGCTATAAATTCCATGTATAAGGCCACAGTTGCCAAACCGGTTGCCTTGAGTATTCATTTCTCTAAAGCAAACTTCTGAAGCAACTGTTGCTTTGCTGCCAAAGATTGCTTTGCATTGTCTGTCATGAGTATTGCAACTTCCATTATAACAATATGCACCATCATTGCATGGGGCACCATCTTGCACATAAACATCTTCGGGACACCTCTCAGAAACTCCATTGCAGTACTCGGGGAGATCACAACTGCTTTTCTTATTTCGGCAGACTGTTCCAGCAACTTCATACTGACACTTGGTACAACATTGTCCAAAAGCACAAGTGGCCCCTAAATGTAACTTACAGTTAGAGTGACAACATGGATCCAACATGCATTCAGCTTTGGTACCACAGTCACATTGCTCTCCATTATCTACTACTTTGTTGCCGCAGAATTTGAATTTAAATATTTTATTAGGGTCTGGTGGAATTAACAAACAGTTCAAATTTCTTTGACTGAAGTAATCTATATAACTGCAGTTGCTAAACTTATCGGTTATTGCTTGTGTTGCGGCCATAATGCATTTTGCTCGACCACATGCACAGTATTGTGAGTCATGCTGCATGCCAAGATTATGTCCTAGTTCATGGATAAATGTGTTAGAAATACTGTACAAACTGGAAGTAATATATGATTCAATAGCTGATCCACTGTTATCATCACAAATCTTTCCTAAGTATGCTAATCCTATTGTCTCACCGAAATTCTTAAATATAAATAAGTGACCAGCATCATTTGGTAGATGAGAAAGTAATGAGTCTCTTCTCCAATTACTGAATTCTTCAAGTGTTTTAACAATGTCATCAGGAATTGATATAAGATTTCTTTCTGACCATATTTCTAGTCCCGCAATAGACAAATGAACAGAAAGAGGCTCATACAGTACATTTGCAATGTAGAAGATATCCAGAATATTTATAGCAGTAAGAGTTTCATTTTTGCCAAATTTCAAAAATCGTTCATGATCAATCACAACAGCAATCTCTGCATACCTCTCATGTGACCACCAGTTTGCTTTAGGTATACTTTTGTCTGGTTTTTGGTCCGGATTTTGGATCATGGCTTCTTGATGTCTTTGCTCTTCCTGGGTTAGGCCGCACATCATTGGAATGACTCCCACCTTTTCTTCTAATTGAAAGACTACATGTTGAAATGTAGCGGATTCTGGAAGTGGCTCTATTTCATAAATCTTATTTTTAAATTGCAGTAGGCCCCTGAGTCCTCCAGAGCAAGTGCTGATGATAGCCAGAGAGAAGGGCTCACCCTCTACAACCCCATCATAGTAACAGTCATCCCTGAAGAATGGATAATCTAGCTGGAGATCCCCATCCTTATTATAAGTGAAGATGGGTAGATGCTTGGGGATTAAGCCTCTTTTCTGCCTAAGGTGCATTACAAGATTCCTCCCCTCAATTTGAAACAAATAGGTCATATTCTTGGATTTCTGTTGACCAAATTTGAAGGTTAATGACTTTGGGATAGTTATTTCATAAGAAGCATAAATAAAGCCCCAAGGAGGTTTGTGAGAGGCAGTATCAGTCACGAAAGTCATCAAGAATGTCATCAACAGCCAGGGAAGATGAATATTCATATTCTCTGGCAAAGAAAGGAATCTCTTAAAATACAAAATACATTTTCTGACATTTCAATTCAGAGAAGGAAGCCCCCAGCAACTGATGAGAATCTAGGAACGAGTTTATAAGGCTGTAAACAAAATGTCCTCCACAAAGATGAAGAGGATTCTATACCAGGCAACTGTAAATGGAGTTTCCTTTGGAATGTGGGTGGAGCTTGGGGATCAGACATGGAACAGAATGGCAGACCTAATCAGGCTTCTTTATCAACAGAATTTGCTTTCTAATTCTAGGATTCTTTTTTTTTTTAAGGAGGGGGTGACTTGTGTTGCTAGCACTTTCTACAGATGGCCTTTGTAGTAAATGTTTGCTTTTCTCGGTAAATGTAGACATGTCCACTGGGTTATTTCTATTCCTCTTTGGACCTGATTTGAACAACTTTGTACTTGAACATTTTCTCTTCTATAGCCTTCTCTCTATGAGTTGATGAAGTAAAAGGCTTTTTAAAGGGTGCACAACTATATATTAATGATTAAGTACTTTGGCATTTCTCATTTGGAAGGGTTTACCAATTATTGTCAGAACTGATTTTTACCTAATTAAGGAGGGATGGGTTGTGGGAAAATGCTGCACATTCTGAATTAATAAAAAGGAGCTTTCTTTCTCTTTTGAGACCTGGATTTTTTTTTTTAAAAAAAAACACCTTTATCACTAGATGAGTGTTTCTCACTTAGCAACTCTCAGAATTCCCCAATCAACATACTTGCAGAGAAATGTAGGAGTTGAAGTCATTGTGGGAATTGAACACACATCTTGAACATGCTAAAATTGAGAAACGTTACTGTATCTAGTGGGGTAGGCAGATTGAAAAGATACCCTCTCAACTTACCTGGGCCTGTGCAGAATTATTTCAATTGCTTGGTCGTGTACCTCACTCCATATGTACTCTCCTGTTTAGATAAGAATGTTGATTCCATGATTGGGAGTCAGCTGTCAATGATGTGATGGTGATGATGACGAGAATGAGGAGGAGGAGGATACCCAAATATTCACACACATGCTCTAATATCTCTGCTAAGAAAGAAGAAGTAAAAGCAACCACATCCTTCTCTATTTGCTCTCTAGATCTTTCACCACTAGTCTGATAGGAGAATCAGGGCCATGCTACTATCTACAGTAACCAGGGTAGCACCTGATCATTCATCCTTTTCTCCACCACAATGGAAACCCCTTTTTTACTGGCTTGTGAGCAACTGCATCATTGCGATCCTAAAGCTACTCAACTAGACTTAGGAGAAAGATATAGGATTATTCCTTTTAAAAAAAAATTTTTAACAACAAAAATAACAAAAACCATCTTTCAGTTATACAGTGTGTCATCTGGGTACATATATCTTGTGCACATAATAATATTCAAGGTGCTGGTGTTAACCTATAAAGCCCTTCATGGCATTGGACCAGGATATATGCGGGAGACCCTGCTGCCGATAACAGCTTCCCAGCATTCCGTGCACTCCCATCGACAGGGCTTTCTCTGGGTGCCGTCGACCCGGCAATGTTAGCTGGCGGTTCCCAGGGGGAGGGCCTTCTCGGTGGGGGCACCCACGCTATGGAACCAGCTTCCCCTAGAACTCCGGATAGCCCCTGACCTCCGCTCCTTCCGCCGTGACCTAAAAACCTGGCTGTTCCAACTAGCCTACCCGGACTGATGGGGTTGGGTGAGGGTTTTTAAAAATGTTTTAAATTGGCATATTTATGAGACCTTAGTTCAATTGTTTTTTAATATTTGTATATTTGTATTGGATTGTTTTTAGTTTGTAAGCTGCCCTGAGTCCTTTGGGAGATAGGGCGGCATATAAGTCTCATAAATAAATAAATAAATAAATAAATAAATAAATAAATAAATAAATGTATACATTTGTCATTGAGTTTACAATCATATCGTATTCTAATCAACATTATTTATCATATAATATCATTATTACATTGTCATTAGATTTTTATTTCAATTTCAAACTATTCTTAAAGGGAAATCCCAACTTTTACAAAATTATATTCATGCTATAACTTATTCAAATATAGTCAGTTATATCATTATTATTACAATATCCTTTAATTTCTTACACTATTTTCTACCATCCATAAAATAAATCCCAACTCTTATAATATTCTTTTTCTTCCTGCTCTATAATTGCTAATGTTAATCTACTCATTTCTGCACATTCCATTATTTTCTTAATCACCTCCTCCCCCATCGGAATTTTCTCATTTTTCCAATTTTGTACAAATACAATTCTAGCTGCTGTTAATACATTAATAATCAAATATGTTACTTCTTTACTGTAACCTTCAGGCAAAATCCCCAGTAAAAATATCTCAGGCTTTAAATCTATGTGTTGGTTTTTTTCCAACCAATATTTTTTAGCTTCTGCACATGTCCACGACATATGGTAGTATGATCCAGATATCTGATGACACTTCCAGCATTTTGCCAATTTGTCTTTAAACATCTTCGCTAGTCTTGCCAGGGGTTAATGCCACCTGTAAAACATCTTATACAAATTCTTTTTATAGGCTGTTGACATTGTTAATTTATAATGTCTGGTCCATAGTTTCTGCCATTTATCCAAGTCTATCCCATATCCAAAATTCTCCCCCCCCAAGCAATCATTGTTTCTTTAACTTGTTCCAGAGGTGGTATTCAGCAGGTTCTGACCAGTTCTGGAGAACCGGCAGCAGAAATTTTGAGTAGTTCGGAGAACCAGCAAACACCACCTCTGACTGGAGATTTTACAGTATCCTTCCCCTGCCACGCCCACAGAACCGGTAGTAAAAATTTTTGAATCCCACCACTGACTTGCTCGATGTAGAATTATTCCTGTTGCTATCAATTCTGAGTTGAGAGCTCATTAATTTATACCCATGCAAATGATCTTCATAACTTAGGGACTTCCCCCCCACCCCCAAAAAACTGCTTTTTAAAAATACAGGTATCTGTGTATGAAGAGGGTTTTTAAAATTCAGCTCTTCACCTTTCAAACAATAATGTTGGTGTTTCAAAAGCTAAGCAGACTTTTATTTAAAACAAAGCATAATAGTCATGGTGGCGATGAGGGCGACGAGATGTGCTTACTTCTCCGCTCTCATTGCGTCTGCAGATGATCACTCGGCCGCCCTGTTTAGGGTCACTCGCTCCCTCCTACACCGGGAGGCAAGGGAGGACCCTTTGCAGGGTAGAGCTGAGGAATTTAGTCAGCATCTGGTGGATAAGGTTGCTCAGATTCGGGCCGGCTTGGACTCAGACTGGCAGGGGTCTGAGGAAGGGGTGGCGAGGAGTTTGGCCAATACCATTTGGGTTGAGTTTGACCCTGTTGCTTCAGATGAAGTGGACAGGATCATGCGGAGGCTGAGTTCCACCACGTGTTTATTGGACCTGTGTCCTTCCTGGTTGGTTTATGCCTCCAGGGAGGTTTCACATGGCTGGCTCCAGGCAGTTGTCAATGCTTCTTTATGGGAGGGTTCCTTTTCTGCTGCTTCGAAAAAGGCGGTGGTGAGGCCCTTCCTCAAGAAGCCTGCCTTGGACACAGCCATTTTAAACAACTTCCGTCCTGTCTCCAACCTTCGTTTTTTGTTGATACCATCGACCATGGTATCTTGTTGCGGTGGCTCGGGAGGTTGGGAGTGGGGGGGCACCATTTTATGGTGGTTCTCCTCATACCTCTTGGGCCATGCAGGTTGTGATGGGAGTGCCCTGATACTCCCATGTTACACCCCTCCTGCATCACCTGCATTGGTTGCCAGTTGCCTTCCGGGTGAGATTCAAGGTGTTAGTGACAACATATAAAGTCCTATATGGCTTGGGTCTGGGGTACTTGTGGGAACGTCTCCTACCGGCATCACACTCCGATCACCCTTTACGCTCCCACAGACAGGGCCTCCTGGGGGTACCGTTGACCAGACATTGTCAGCTGGTGGTGCCCAAGGGTAGGGCCTTCTCTGTGGGAGCACCCACCCTGTGGAATCAACTCCCCTTGGACCTTCATTTGGCACCTGATCTCCGCTCCTTCTGCTGTGACCTGAAGACCTGGTTATTTCAGCAGGCCGGCCTGGACTGAACCAAGGGGGGGGGTTTCTTTTAAAATAATTTTAATTGTTTTAATATTTAATATTGGGCTTGTATCCTTTAATTGTTTTTTAGGTAATTTATTCTATTGTATTTTATATTGTGAGCCGCCCTGAGTCCTTAGGGAGAGAGAGCGGCATACAAGTCTAAATAATAATAATAATAATAATAATAATAATAATAATAGATGTGATGAGAAAACTTATAACTGAATAATACAGAGGACCACACTGTCTTTCGCCATTGTCACTTTGTGGTTCACAATACTGATTGTCCATATCAATTTCATCACTAATGTTACTGAGGCACAGTTAGAGAAGGGTCGGTGTGCAGCACTGTATTGGCAGCCCAAGTTATCTCTTGATCTTTCTTTGACATCCAATGTACTGTTGGTATAGCTGCCTATTGGTTGAAGTATATTCAGCTCAGATTCTTCAGGCTATCCTAGAGAGTTATTTTTCTTTACAAATGAGAGATTTCCTCAACTTATTCCCAGTGAATTCTACTTTGCATAGATGGTTTCTCCCATTGAAAAAGCCAAACTTTTCAAAAAGAAATATATCTGTGGGACATCTTTAATTTATAAATGTCTTTGTTTCTAAAATTGACTGTTATTTTCCATATTGTGCATTTTTAACAAGGGTGAGTTACACTAGTGTTCCTTCTTCTTTTGATTTTCTAGCATGGACTCTTGCCTGAAATTTTCCAAAATTATCAGCTCATCCTTGAACCAGTTAACCAGGCCAGTAGAAACAATTTTGAGAAAAAAAGAGTATTCCAGCTACAATTGAGGTATTCATATTAGCCTTAGCCTGTACCATAACTGGAAGTGACCCACTGACTATTCTACCTCCATAGCCTCTATTTCTGCAGTCTGGAGGAGTCCATCCAACATCAAAGTGACAGTGTTTGAGAGTGTTACATACATTACGGTTGTGGCACATTGTGACATTACAGTGGTATTTTAGAATGGACACATTGAGACAACTACCCTCAATGCACAACCTATTATTGCCACAAGGAGTACCATCTCTCACTGCTCCAATATCATTTACCTTCATCCCAGAATGATAGTCAGTGCCCCAGCATTGATTAACTCCAGTGGAAGTATGAATTATTATGTTGTGATCCTCCAGAGAAGGCATTTGTATATTTTTACACTGAATAAGGCCATACAGATATCACATTTCTTGTAAATCCCATGTTTAAGGCCAGAGTTGCCAAAGCTACCATCATCATCATCATCATCTCTTTGCAGAGTTTTATTATTCCCCATAGTTCCTTCTATAGAATTTTACTAAGAAAGATTGGGAATGAACCTTAAGGCTGGCCCCCATCCACTTGCCCAAATGTTGATTCATCAACCTGCAACAGGAACAGACTAGTACTAGAATTGATACTAATTTCCCAATTCATCCATTATCTCTTTATGACCATAGTCTATCAAGAACTGGCTAAGTGAACTATCTTACTGGAAGTACCAAGTGTGTATCATTCCCTCCTGTTGGCCCCCAATGTTAGTTTAATGAGCTTCCTTCAGGCATTCATCATGCTTTTAAACATACAGAAACACATGTTAGTCGTTCTCATACATCTGAATAATCTTTGTGGATAGCATTCCTGTCATGTTCCAGAATAAATAAGGGGTAAAATGGGAGTGGAAAGTAGCACAGGACATCTTTTCCCTCTTGAAAGCTGTACAAATGTTAGATAGCAACCCCACCAAATTCCACATAATAACGGTTTAGCCAAAGGAAATAACATTAAAAGAGGAAAAAAATCATCTTTGGGGTCCCTTATTACCATTTCATTTACTTAGTGTGGCATGTTTTGGATGTGACACCGTTGCTCCCCAATTTTAAAATGCATCAATACAGCACACGGCAGCAAAGGGCTGGCAATTAAACAGTAGCATTGTGATCATGGTCACCCGAGACATGGCTTTTAAAAAAAGAAGAAACATCACAAGGGGAAACACACTGGAGTTGTCCTCACTTGTACATTGAGTTTCAGTATGCTTTTGAAATAACTTATCTGGGGCAAGTGCCATATAAGTGTCCTGAGAAAGGAGGAAGAAAGAAGGAAGAAGCAACATGGCTCCATTTCTTTCTTAAGTTATCACCATTTATAATGATCATTATAACTGGACTGATTCTTCTTGTGCCTATGAGCCTAGAGGAGGAATATGTGGTAGATGAATGAAGGGCTCTTTTACCTGACGTAGCAGGGGAGGAAGTCTATGACAGTGCATTTATATGAATATGTGGTTCTCCCTCTTTCCCTCTCTCCCTACCCCTCTCCCTTATATGTGTGTCAGTGTGTTGTTTGCAGTGTGTGAGGAAGTGGTAGCTGGGCACACAGATGACACTAAGAGCTAATGTTTCCAGTGGGGTGAAACGTAAACAACCTTTTATTTAAAACAGAGCAATCATAGTAGAACTGATGAGAACAGTTGTAACTGTTGTGAAGTGCTGTGTTGGCAGCCCAAATTATATATCATCAACAATGCCTCTTGATCTTTCTTTGACATGCAATGTAGTGTTGGTATAGCTGGCTATTGCCTGAAGTATCTTCAGTTCAGATGCTTCATTTTCAACGCTATCCCGAAGAATTATTTTTCGTTACAAGTCAGAGATTTAGTCAACTCATTCTCACAGAACTTATCTTGCCTATATCACAAGGTTTCTTCACCTTCAAAGGAACCAAATTTTTCAAAATGAAATGTGTCAGGGAGACGTATTTAGAACATTGAAATTTCAAATGTCTTTGTTTTTCAATTTGACTATTAATTCCTGTGCATATACTGGATGTGTTATGCATTCTTAGCAAGAGGGAATTACACTGGTCCTTCATCATTTGCTTTTGTAGCATGGACTCTTCCCTGAAATTTTCCAAATGGGTTTCTCAGCCCATTCTTGAACCAGATAACCAGACCACTACAAACAATTGTGAGACAAAAGGCACAGAATATTCCAGCTACAGCTGTGGTTTTCATATCAGCTTTAGCCTGTACCGAAACTGGAGGTGGCCCACTGTCTATGCTACCTCCATAGCCACTATTTCTGCAGTCTGGAGGAGCCCATCCATCATCACAGTGACAGTGTTTGAGAGTATTACATACTCCCCGATTGTGGCACATTGTGACATTACAGTCATATTTCAGAATGGACACATCGACACAACTACCCTCAATACACATCGTATTATTGCCACAAGGAGTACCATCTCTTACTGCTCCAATATCATTTATATTCATCCCCGTGTGGTAGTCAGTGCCCCAGCATTGATTAACTCCAGTGGAAGTGTGAATTATTGTACTGTGATCCTCCAAAGAAGGCATCTGTATATCTTTACACTGGATACGGCCACACAGGCTATTCCCAGTATCGCATTTCTTGTAAATGCCATGTTTAAGGCCGCAGTTTCCAAAGCGATCACCTTTATTATTTACTTGTCTGAAGCAAACTTCAGAAGAGACTTTTGCTGCACTACCGAATATCATTTTGCACTGCATATCATGAGTCATGCAGTTCCCATGATAACAATACACGCCATCATGGCACATGGCACCATCTTGCACATGCATATCTTCTGGGCAGTGCTCCGAAGTCCCATTGCAATATTCAGGAAGATCACAACTGCTAATCTTCTCTCGGCAAACAGTCCCACGTTGACGATATTGGCAGTTAGCACAGCACAGTCCAAAGGCACAAACAGCCGCGGGGCGCAACATACAATTAGCTTGACAGCAAGGATCTGACTTGCATTGTTTTTCTGACCCACAGTCACACTGCTCTCCCTTTTCCACTCTTTTGTTACCACAGGATTCAAACTTAAATGTTGTGTTAGTGTCTGGTGGGACAAGTAAACAGTCATGGTTTCTAAGGCGGTAAAAATCCCTGTAACTGCAGTTACTAAATTTATCAGTTAGTGATGTATAGGGTGCCATAATGCAAGTAGGCTTTCCACAATAACAATATTTTTTATCATGATACATTCCAAGAGTGTGTCCCAGTTCATGAGCAAATCGTCCCGAAAACCAAAACAAACTGGTACCTCTATATGATTCGATAGCACTTGCCGACTGACTGCTACATACAGTTGCAACATAAGCATGTCCTATTACTGTCCCCAAATGCTGATATAAAAATAGGTGAGCAGCATCATTTTTTAAAATTTTAAGCAGATTGTTTCTTCTCCACCTATTAAACAATGAAAGTGTCCTATCTGCTGAAGAGGTAATGTTTATGGGGTTGTTTTGTGACCAGATCACTAAGCCTGCTATTGACAAATGAATAGAAAATGAATCATAGAATGAACTTGCAGTGTGGACAATATCTAGAACTTGCATAGTAATAAAAGATTCATTTCTGTGAAACTGCAAATATAGTTCATGATCGAACACAATTGCTACCTTAACATATCTTGTATGTGGCCACCAGGATTTACCCAAAACATCTTTGTTTCCAAGATTCTCTGTTTCAGGAATTATGTCCCGTTGATGGGTCCGTTCTTTCTCTCCTACTCCACAAGTCATTCGGAGAGCCCCTTCCTCCACTTCTAACCGAAACACCACGTGTTGAAAGGTAGAAGATTCCTGAACTGGTTCAATTTCATAGGTCTTATTTTCAATCTGCAAGAGACCTCTCAGTCCTCCTGAACATGTACTGAGGGTGACCCGAGAAGAGGACTTTCTCTGAATAAAGCCATGGTAGAAACAGTTATCCTTGATAAAAGGATGATCCACTTGGAGATCTCCTGCTGTATCATAGGTGAAGAGAGGAAAGACCTTAGGGATGAAGTTCCTTCTTTGCCTGAGGAACACCACATGGGGATTGCCTTCAATGTGCAGGAGGTAGCTCACATGCTGGGGTTCTTCTTGGCCATACTTGGGAGATAGTTTCCTCGGGATGATCACATCGTAAGAGGCATATCTGAAGCCCTGAGGAGGTGCCTGTGTAGAAGCTGCATTTTGGATGATCTTAAGCAATATCACACTCAATAATGCCACACAGGTACTCATTTTCACAGAATGAGGGTAGTATCTGGCCCTATTCTAAGAAAGGAATCTCAACAGAGACAGGTCTAGCAGAATTAAGTGTGTGTGTGTGTGAGAGAGAGAGAGATTGGGACAGGTTAAACATTTGAAAATGAGGATTCTGTACACAGCAACAGAAAATGCAAGATTCTGGAATGTAGGCGGAGTTTGAAGAATCAAATACAGAATACAAAAATAAAGCAATATTTATGAAATGTTATTATGATGACTCATTATTTAATTACTTGAAGTTCCCAGGATAATCCAAACAGCTTGATTACTGTTTGTATCCTCTTTTTAAATACATTTTTCATTTTTTATTTCAACAAACATATAATTGTGTGAACAGTGTGTTTCCAGGGTGTTTTACATTTTAGAACAAACATGACAATACCTTCATATTAATACTATTGATATTTTTATATAGTTTGATGATTTTAATACAAATTATCGAGCTTAATTATTCAATATTCCCATGTGCTATTTTTATGTCAATCTCTGTGTTCTTAAAATTGTTTCTTTTATAATAAGTAGTATATTAGTAGTCATATTTGCAGTGTTTAACAAATTATATGGTTCTAATAACCATCTATAAATTCATATTAATTTATGTTTCCAATTGTTTATCCCCTTTTTGCTTCTTGGTTGTGTCACTATTATATTTAAAGCAAAATCCCTTTCTAGTCTCATTTTAATACAAACAACATAATATTCATCCTATTTAATCTTACACTATATTTATCTGTCTTATTTTTGTATCTATCAAATTCCACATGTCATTTCTTTTTCCTAACAATACAGTATTAATTTTCATGTTTATTACAGTTAGCAATTATTTATCTTAAGTAATAATCCTGCAATAGAATATTAATTTTCATGTTTATTACAATTAATAATTTATATATCTTAAGTAATAATACACACATTCATGTGGAATCATAATCTTTTCCGCCCTTCTAACCATTGTCTCTTACTCTAAATAAAACTTTGATTAATCACTTCCTAGCATGTCTCCCATTTTCTATCATCTTTTGACCATTCCCCTTCTCTATTATGTTCCATTGTCTCTTTTTCACATTATTTGCTCTTACCCCTATCTTTCTCCCAAAACATTCTCCCTGAAATTCCATTTGCTGTTGCATTTCCCTTAAAAAAAACTCTCCCCTTGGTATGTTGCATTAAGCATCATCGTTTTAAATTTTATTTCCTTTTTATCCTTTCTTTTTATTTGTTGTTCCATTTGTTCTATTTTTCTGGTTACTTTTCTGATTGATTCCTCCTCTTCCTAGATCTCCTGTTTTCTTTCTATTATTTGCATCTCCATTTCCGGATCTTCTGCCAAGCTCTGTATTTTATTCAAAATGTCCTCAAATCTTCTTTTCATATCCTGCAGTTCCAACATAATTGCAAATTCCATTCATCTTTGTTTCTGCTTATTCTGTTTCTTCTATCCAATTACCCAACAGTCTTTTATTCAAATCAGAATCACTTTTCAGACTAGAAATCCAATTTCCAGGAAGCTTTATGACCCAAAATTAGTCAATCTGCCCTTTTTAGATAAGGGGACTTCAAACTTGACAGCTTTGTGGACTTCAACTCCCAGAATTCCTCCTCCAGTCATGTTAGCTCCGGAATTCTAGGAGTTGAAGTCCACAAGTCTTAAACTTGCCTAGTTTGAAGACCCTTGTTTTACATAGTCCAAAGGTAATATTTTCATGAGTTTCTCCACCAGTTAAATTTTATATTATAACTTTCTGAGGTTTTTTAACAATACAATTTCTTTCTTTCTTTTTTTTTTTCAAGTCTCCTTAAGTCAGGTCTTATCAAAACTTTGGGAATCTGTAATGTCTTCTTTTAACATCAGGTGGCGCCCTTAGATCAGTTTCCACTTTTGATTTTTCTTTTCTTTTTATCTTTTCCATCAATTTTTGCCAATTTTATTCCAAAAAATAAATATATGTTCCTTTTTTTTGTAAATCGATTACAGCATTTTAAAATAATGCCTATTCCAAGCCAGTTTGTCAAATCACAAAATCTGGTTTTCAATTATTCTTTAAGAAATTTACAGTATTCTTCCTGCATTTTACTCTCCTTCTGTTTTCCAGTTTTTAAAATTAAGTTTTAATACTTTATAAATTCTACTCCAATGTTAGGTTGCTGCCAGTTTAAAAATCCTTATGAGTCCTCTTTTCTGGTATCTTTATCAGGGTTACACTTAGAAATTCGAATGTATTCTCACCCAGTTCACACATCATTCACTATTTCCTTGGTCCTGCACAGTCGTAGGTATTCAGACTGTCTCCGTCTTCATGGCAGCCATTTTGGTTGCCGCTGCATCTTGTCTTCAGGTGAGGGGGCTTTCCATGTCAGGGAGGAGAGATGTGCCTCTCTACCTGCCAGGCAGTCGCACTTTTCTTCACCACCCCTCCAGGGTGGCTATGGCTTCGACTGGGCCCTCCAACGAGGTGAGCAGTGGAACTCACAGTCCTCACCTCCAAAGGTGATGGAAGTCCAGCCGGAAGTCCCAGATACTGTTAGTATCCTTTCTGTTGTTAGTTGCGAAGTCATATATGACCCATCGTGACCCCATGGACAACGTTCCTTCAGGCTTCCTGTATTCTACAATCTTCTGGAGTCTATTTAAGCTCACACCTACTGCTTCAGTGACTCCATCCAGCTACCTCATTCTCTGTCATCCCATTCTTCTATTGCCTTCAATATTTCTCAGCATTAGGCTCTTCTCCAGTGAGTCCTTCCTTCTCATTAGGTGGCCAAAGTATTCGAATTTCACCTTCAGGATCTGGCCTTCTAAAGAGCAGTCAGGGTTGAACTCCTCTAGGACTGACTGGTTTGACCACCTTGCAGTCCAAGGGACTCACAGGAGTCTTCTCCAGCACCATAGTTCAAAGGCCTCAATTCTTTGCTTCTCAGCTTTTCTTATGGTCCAACTTTCACAGCCATAATTGCAACTGGGAAAACCATAGCCTTGACTATACGCACTTTTGTTGGCAGGGTGATGTCTCTGCTTTTTAGTATGCTGTCTAGATTTGCCATAGCTTTCCTCCCCAGGAGCAAGCATCTTTTAATTTCTTGGCTATTCAATTGAGAAGACAGAAAAACAGACAGGTAGTCAGATAGGGAAACAAGCAAGCAAGCAGTCAGTCGGTCAGGCAGGCAGGCAGACACACAGAGAGAAGCATGTCAGTCTAGCTAATCTCAGATCTTCAAATCTAAGAGGGGACCACAATCTACTAGCAAACCATCAAATTTATATTTGCTATTTAGTTCTGAATACTTGGGTATGAAGAATCATGAAACCACTGAAAGTTCATTCAAGAACTGGGCATGGCTAGTCTAGTGAAGAGAAGGACCAGGGGACACATGATAGCATTCTTCCAATATTTAAGGGGCTGCCACAGAGAGGAGGGGGTCAAGCTATTTTCTAAAGCCCCTGTAGGCCAGACAAGGAATAATGGATGGAAGCAGAACAAGGAGAGATTTAACCTGGAAATAAGGAGAAACTTTCTTATGGTGAGAGCAATTAGCCAATGGAACAGTTTGCCCTCGGAAGTTGTAGGAGTACCATCACTTGAGACTTTCAAGAAGAAATTGGACTGCCATTTGTCAGAAATAGTGTAGGGTCTCCCGCTTGAGTGGGGGATTGGACTAGATGACTTACAAGGTCCCTTCCAACTCTGATTATCTGTTATCTGGTAACTGTTTGAAACAGAAGCTCTGCATAGGGGAAGATATCAATAAATATGAATTTATTGCCTAATCTCCTGTTGATTTAGCAATAGGTAGGAATGATGCTTGGAATGATTGACAGTAACCAAGAGAAAGTTTGGGAATGGAAGTTGTATGGTGACTAAAGAAAACAGTTCCTGTACTCAAAATATTTTTTGTTATTTTTCCCTAAAGCTTATACCTGATGAAATTTACAAGCATTGTTGGGTGAAACTGCATTAAGGACCAGAAGCTTGCATTCTTAGCACAAAAATCCCATTTAAAAGGCTGATCAGATTGAACTCTTTTTCATTTTTGAAAGGGTGAAGCAAGATACAAGAGCAAGAAAAATGGCAAAAGTATGTATCATGTATAATTTAATGTGGTTTTAAGCTACAGAAAACAGCAACAAGAAGAATTGTCCTGTTCAACAAAGATTGCATTCAACAAAGATTCTATGTACTTTGCACTCCTGGTTGGTGTTCATGGATGTGGTGTGTTAATCTTCTACTGTCTATCCTACATAGTGGCTGTTACAGTCCTTACCCTGTATATTGTAGATGACTCCTGTTTTTTTTTCCTTTTGAGGCTACTGGGTCTTTTGGTTTGTTGATTGATTGATTGGTTGGTTTTAGATAATTTATATAGCAGTCCATTCACTCACAGTGACTCTAGGCAGTTTGCAGACAATAAAAAAGGGAGAGATATTAAAATTATTATTAATAATAATAATAATTCAGCAGACTCTGCAAAGAAGCGGATGAAACCATCAATCACATATTGAGCTGTTATAAGACAATTGCTCAGACTAACTACAAACAACATCACAACACAGTTGCTCAGATGGTCCACTGGAATTTGTGTCACAACTACCATCTGCCTGTAGCAAAGAACTGGTGGGGCCATAAGCCTAAAAAAGTGGTTGAAAATGAGCATGCAAAACTACTGTGGGACTTCTGAATACAGATTGATAAAGTTTTGGAACACAACACCCCAGATATCACGACTGTGGAGAAGAAAAAAGTGTAGATCATCGACATTGCCATACCTGATGACAGCAGAATCAACGAGCAACAACTTGAAAAATCACCAGATATCAGGACTTGAGAATTGAACTGCAGAGACTCTGGCATAAACCAGTGCAGGTGGTTCCAGTGGTACTCATCACACTGGGTGCTGTGCGTAAAGACCTAGGCAAGCACTTGAAAACAATTGGCATTGACAAGATCATCATTGGTCAGCTGCAGCAGGTCACCTTACTGGGATCTGCTCACATAATCCGCTGATACATCACGCAATCCTAAATGCTTGGGAAGTGTTCGACTAGTGATTTGTGATACAAAACGCAGCATAGTTATCTCATTTGCTGTGTATACTGCTGTTTTTTGTATAATAATAATAATAACAATAACAATAACAACAACAATAATAATATAAACCCCATCCCTCTCAGCAACAACACACACTCAAACCCGCCATTTAAATGGCTCCATCCCATTCCTCATCCCATTCCTCTGGCGAAACCATGTCTTCAGGGTCTTATGAAAGAGTATCAGAATGGGGGCCGGCCTAATTTTTGGAGGGATAATGTTCCAGAGTCACTATGGAGAAGGGCCTTCTTCTGGCTCCTGACAGATTTACCTCCTTAGAGGATAGGAACCACAGGTCCTTTTTGTACAGGCATTCAATACCATCATTCCGGAGGGTCTTCCAACTAAACTAAATCAGCTAGCCATGCTGACCACACCTGTAAGTGGATCATAAGCTTTCTAACAGACAGGAAGCAGCAGGTGAAGCTAGGCAAACTCACATCAAATATCTGTACAATTAGCACAGGGGGTCCCCAGGGCTGTGTGCTCTCTCCACTTCTTTTCTCTCTATATACCAATGACTGCATCTCAAAGGATCCCTCTGTTAAAGTACTGAGGTTTGCAGATGATACAAGAGTGACTGGTCTCATTTTAATGAAAAGAAGGACTAGGGGCGACATGATAGCAGTGTTCTGATATCTCAGGGGCTGCTACAAAGAAGAGGGAGTCAAGCTATTCTCCAAAACACCTGAGGGCAGGGCAAGAAGCAATGGGTGGAAACTAATCAAGGAGAAAAGCAAGCTAGAACTAAGGAGAAATTTCTTGACAGTCAGAACAATTAACCAGTGGAACAACTTGCCTCCAGAAGTTGTGAATTTTATTTATTATTTTTTATTTTATTTATTAGATTTATATCCTGCCTCACTTCCCCCAAAGGGGAACTCGAGGCAGCGTACAAAAGGATAAAAACAATTTCTATACAATATAAAAACAAGAAACTCATTCATACCAATCCAAAATATACACGAGGGAAAAGCAAAATCTCAAGATCTCAATATCATGCCCTCCGACAAAGCCAGGTTTTAACGGCTTTGCGGAAGGCAAGTAGATTTGGGATGGTTCTAATCTCCGCGGGGAGCATATTCCAGAGGGATGGTGCCGCTACAGAGAAGGCCCTAGCCTGTGGACCCGCCAGCCGACATTGCCTGGCCGACGGTATCCGGAGCAAGCCCTCCCTGTGAGATCTAACTGGGCGCTGGGAGGCATAAGGTCGCAGAAGGCGGTCTCGCAGGTATCCTGCTCCTAAGCCATGAAGGGCTTTAAAAGTTGTCACTAGCACCTTGAATTTCATCCAGAAGACCACTGGTAACCAGTGCAGCTCGCAGAGGATAGATGTTATATGGGCACATCTAGGTGCACCCATAATCACTCGCGCGGCCGCATTTTGCACCAGCTGGAGTCTCCGAGTGCTCTTCAAGGGCAACCCCATGTAGAGCGCATTGCAGTAGTCCAATCGAGAGGTGATAAGGGCATGAGCAACCATGTGAAGAGCCCCACGGTCCAGGAAGGGTTGCAACTGGCGTAACAGGTGAACCTGTGCAAAGGTCCCTCTGGTCACAGCCGTAAGATGGTGGTCAAATTGTAGCTGTGGTCTAGAAGGAATCCCAAGTTGCAAACTTGTTCTGAGGGGAGCAATTTCTCTCCCCCCAGTACTAAAGTTGGATAATCAACTGAACCCCGAGGGGGCAAAACCCATAGCCACTCGGTCTTGTCAGGGTTGAGTCTGAGCCGATTAGCCCCCATCCAGATCCTCACATCCTCCAGGTACCGGGACATCACCTCAATGGCCTCACTTGATTGACAGGGGGCAGAGATGTACAACTGGGTATCATCAGCGTACTGGTGATACCCAACCCCATGTCGACGGATGATCTCACCCAGCGGTTTCATGTAGATATTAAAGAGGAGGGGGGAGAGGATGGAGCCCTGAGGAACCCCGCATGGCAGAGTGCTAGGGCTCGATCTCTGCCCCCCCACCAACACCGACTGAGTCCGGTCAGACAGGTAGGAGGAGAACCACTGTAAAACAGTGCCCCCACTCCCAACCCCTGAGCCGGCTCAGAAGGATACCATGATCGATGGTATCGAAAGCCGCTGAGGTCAAGAAGCACCAGAATGGAGAAAGACCCCCCCCCCATCCCGGGCCTGCCAGAGAACATCCACTAGTGCAATCAAGGCCGTCTCCGTGCTGTACCCGGGCCTGAAACCAGACTGCAAAGGATCCAGATAATCAGCTTCATTCAAGGCCCGAAGGAGCTGGAGCGCCACCACCTTCTCAACAACCTTCCCCAAAAAGGGAAGGTTGGAGACAGGACAAAAGTTATTTAACACAGCTGGGTCCAGGGAAGGCTTCTTGAGGAGGGGCCTAACCACAGCCTCTTTCAAGGTGTGCAGAACATACCCCTCACCCAAAGAAGCGTTTATAATCTCCTGGAGCCAGCTACATGTCGCCTCCGCCTGCAGAAACAAGCCAGGAGGGACAAGGGTACAATAAACAGGTGGTGGCATTCACTGCTCCCAGGGCCTTGTCCACATCCTCAGGGCCAACAGGAACAAACTCATCCCAGATAACAGGACTAAGACCTGCCCCTACCATCTCAGTGGACTCTGCCCAGCCAGAGTCCAAGTCCGACCGGATCTGAGCAACTTTATCTGCCAAAAACTGAACAAATTCCTCGGCCCTGCCCTGCAGGGGTTCCTCCGCCTCCTCAGATCTTAAGAGGGAGCGTGTCACCCTAAACAGGGCGGCCGGGCGACAGTCTGCAGACGCGATAAGACTGGCCCAATATAAACGTTGTGCCACCCTCATTGCCACTAGATAGGCGTCAATATGACGTCCTAACAGTGTCCGGTCAGATTCAGCCCGACTTTTCTTCCAGCGGCGCTCTAGGCGTCTCTTCCGCCGTTTCATCCCCCGGAATTCCTCAGTAAACCAAGGAGATCTCCAGGGTCCATGAGCAGAGAGAGTCCGCATAGGTGCAACCCGATCTATGGCCCCCGTGGCCGCACTATTCCAGGCTTCCACCAGGGCCTCAGTCGAGCTGTGGGTGAGGGAAGCTGGAAAATCCCCAAGCTCCCTCTGAAACCCAATTGGGTCCATTAGGCGCCTGGGGCGGAACCACCTAGTCGGTCCCGCCTCCCTGTGGCATGGAGTGGTTGTCAGGAAGTCCAATCTCACGAGGGAATGATCTGACCATGACAGGGGCTGGATGACTATTTCCCCCAATTTCAGATCACGCACCATTGTTCGAGATAAAACCAGATCGAGCGTGTGTCCCCCCCGATGAGTTGGACCCTGAACTACTTGGGTCAGGCCTATGGTTGTCATGGAGACCATGAACTCCTGGGCCACACCCGAGGGTTTGCCAAGGGATGGCAAATTGAAATCCCCGAGCACCACCAGCCTGGGGAACTCAACCGCCAACCCGGCTACTACCTCGAGCAGCCCAGGCAGGGCCGTTGCAATGCAGCTGGGAGGCAGGTATGTTAGCAACGGGCCCAACTGAACCCCTAGGTCCAGCTTCAAAAGGAGGGACTCACACCCGTCTATCTCCAGAACAGGGCCTTCCCGTGGACATAATTCCTGATGAGCAATTACAGCCACTCCACCGCCCCTGCCCTGGGATCACGGCTGGTACACCACTTGAAACCCAGAGGGGCACATCTCAATGAGGGGAACACCCCCCTCCGGCCCCAACCAGGTCTCAGTGATGCACGCTAGGTTGGCCCTCTCCTCCAGGATTAAATCCTGGATTAGAGGAGCTCTCCTTACTGCCGACCTGGCATTCAAAAGCAACAGCCTGAGCCCCAGAGCCTGGTCTTCCCTGGCCAGTGGGACCCCGAGACGAGCAGAAGGGGTCGGAACACGGTACAGCCACCAATTGGCGAACACGCATTCCCTGATGATGGCTAACCCCACGGCTCCCGCCATATCTGCCTCTCCCAGTCACCACTGAAATCGGCCGTCCCTTAAGCTCCTCTGCGGTCACAGTCCATCCCACACTATCATCAACCACTGTCTCCAGACGGTGGGAATTCACCCCGAAAACACTCTCTCACACACTACACTCACTCACAACAATCACCCAAATTTATCTAAAAAATAATTAAACTAAAGAACCATATAAAAAACACGTAAAAAAGGTTACACCACAATACAAAAAGAGAAAAAAAGGGAACACAAAAAGGGGGAAAAGATGGCAGAGTGGTATAAAGTATAATGTCCAGGTGCCTAAAGGTCTTGAAAGATGTTAAGGCACACACCACGCTCTACAATTAAAATTCACAGAGGGCAGGGATAAATAAGTTTGGCCGCAGATGGTTGACAGATGTTAAAATCAATATGTTAAAAGTCCAGATGTTAAAAGTCAGTGTCGACCGCCTTGTGTCTTGGGACCAGCACCAACAGTTATTGTATCATGTCCCCCAAAGGTTCTCTTACCATCCATCGGGGGGGGGCAGATGAAACCATGGTCCAACCACCACTCTCCCACCGTGGTGGTTATCACCGGGCTGGAGCAATGGGGCAGCCTGCTATCCTCTCACGATAGCAGGCAGAACCTCCGTCAAGGACGCAAAACGGCGACAGCAGCAAAAAAAGGGGGGCGGATGAAGATGGGACAGCAGCGTATGTCATACTAAGAGACCTGATCTTAAAGTGCACAGTTCTTAAAGTGCAGTTACTCTGAAAGTGCATCATTCTTAAAGTGCATAGTTCTTAAGTGCACCAGATAATGTCATTAAAGTGCAAAAAAGTCAGAGATACCAGTGGGGAAGATGGTAAAAGAAAGTCACCAGTTGAGAGACAGCAGGGAGGGGCAGAAACTGGAAAGCCAGCAGCAAGGTCAGACTGAACCAGCTGCCTGCCACAACCTCCAATGGAGGGGGGCCAGGGACTTCTAGGGTGGCTCAAAAGCCACCCCCCAAAGCCCCCAGCTCATCCAAGTAGCGATTCTCTGAGGCAGCAAAAATCTCCGGCCAGCAGCCAGGAACATTGACCTTCCACAGCGAGCTCCTCCTCCGATCTCCAAAATTCCTCCAGCCCCCGTCTGGTCACCTCCAGTCCAGCAGGCTGAGTTGCTGCCATCCAGGCTCGCAGCCCCGATCTTCCTCCCCTCCATTTCCGGTACGTTGGTTGCCTCCTCGACTTCCAAACTCCGTCGTCAACCCCGCAGCCTTCCCCTGCCGGCGATCTTCGTGAGACTCTCACCCTCACAGGGGCCAGCACTAGAAGTTTTTAAGAAGAGATTGGACAACCATTTGTCTGAAGTGGTGCAGGGTTTCCTGACTGAGAAGGGGTTTGGGCTAGAAGACCTCCAAGGTCCCTTCCAACTCTGTTATTCTAATCTATTCTATTCATTTGAGACAACACCGCATCTGCATACATATGGAAGGATGAACAACTAGTTTTGTGGTGCAGCCAGAACACACTCAAAACTTGAACTGAACACACTCAAAACTGTAGAAATGATAATGGATTTTAGGAGAATCCCTCCTATACTACCACCTCTTACAATACTAGACAACGTAGTATGAACAGTAGAGACCTTCAATTTTCTAAGTTCTCTAATATCTCAAGACCTAAAATGGACACATCAAAAACGTCATCAAAAAAGCACAGCAAAGAATGTTCTTTCTGTGCCAACTCAGAAAGCTCAAACTGCCCAAGGAGCTGCTGATACAGTTCTACAAAGGATTTATTGAGCCTGTCATCTGCATCTTTATATAACTGTCTGGTTTCTCATTTCAACAAAACAAGGAAGACAGAGACTTCAACAGATAGTTTTAGAACTGCAGAAAAAACAATTGCTGCCAGCCTGCCTTACATTGAGGATCTGTATACTGCTTGAGCCAGAAAGAGCGATATGAAAATATCTACAGACCCCTCACATCCTGAACATAAACTGTTTCAACTTCTACTCTCAAGACACCAGAACAACTAGATTCAAGGAGTTTTCCTCCATGCCATCACTCTGCTAAACAACTAATTCTCACAACACTGTCAAACAGTTTAGTAAGGCTATACTACTATTATTGTTCTCATCTTTTCTATTACCTATCTCTTTATCTTCTTATGACTATAACTTGTTGCTTGTATCTTACAATTTATATTGTTTTATTAGTATCCTAGTATGATTTATGTTGATTTCTTATTTAGTAGCCTATGACTATCACTAAGCGTTGTATCTTAGGATTTATGATGAATATATTTTTATGATGACTATGATGTTTTATCACTTGTTGCTTCTATGTACACTGAGAGCTTATGCACCACAAATTCCTTTTTTTGTCAAGTTTTTTATTTTTTAAATTTTATGCATCTTTTCATGTGAGCAACATGTTTCCAGATTATAACACTTGTACATAGTCATACTTTCATTTCCATTAATCTTATATAATATTAACTCATATCATTATCCCTTTCACTCATCTTAAAATAAATTTGCATTTCATATTTCAGTTCATTGATTCAGTATCGATATTATTTCATCCATACATAAGTTTTCAAATCTTTATCCCCTATTATTTCCATTTTCAGCTTACCACCTATTTTATTTTACATTACACATCATTATTATCCTTAGTTTTCTCTAAGCCAATATATGACAATCTAAGAAGAGTAAAAATATAATAAAGCCAATATATTTAGGATCCACATTATATTGACTCAGCCTTCCATCCTCTCGGGGTAGGTAAATTGAGGACCTAAGATTGTTGGGGGCAATAAGCTGACTTTGTAAAAATTCCGCTTGGTAATAAGCAGGCATATACAATGGAATGAAGGCTATTGCTGAGCACATTGGGTTGTGCTCCAAAAATTGTAAGCCGCCCTGAGTCTTCGGAGAAGGGCAGCATATAAACGTAATTCAAATAAAATAAATACAATAAATAAAATATTTTCCATTCCCCTACTTTAATCATAATAAAATATTCTCATTATACAATTCTAATATCCACTAAATAATCAACTGTATATATAGTCAACTGTATATATCCCCTCCAATAAATCACTAAAATAACTTCTTAATATCTCTCATTCTATCTTCACTTCACTTATAATTGATAATCATATCTTTTTAAAATTCATTTCTATTCCCTTGTTTTGATCCTCCAAAAAAGAAAAGGGTTCATAACAACATATTCTATATACAGTTAATATTCATATATATGTAAATTACACAGTCCTAAGATATTCCCCTACAAGTTTTAAATTAAACACCAATATATATTTCATGTGGTATCCCCCTTATAGAATCCCTAACCCTTATCTCTAATTTTTTCAGCTTTATTATTTCTTTTAATTTTAGCCAACTTTCCCTTATCTAAATTTCTTTGGTTTTCCTTCTTTCCTTCTAACATTTCACCCATCTTCTCTCCTCCCCTTTCCTGTTCTCTTTTTTGAAGTTTCTTCTTGTATAATTTCTTCTTATTTTGTTTAATCCTGGGATTGTTTTATCTTTTATTTATTAAGTCTGTCATCAGTATCATAGTCTTAATTCCTTTAATGTTGTTTGACAATGTCTCTTGTTCTCCATGTCTGTCTGAGCTTCTTTCTTCTTCCTTTAACTCCGCCTCACTGGAATTTCTGCATTGGTTACCGGTTGCCCTCCGGATGAGATTCAAGGTCCTAGTATTAACATTCAAAGTCCTACGAGACATGGGTCCGGGTTATTTATGGGAGCGTCTACTGCCGGCATCGAATACCAACCGCCCTGTATGAACGCACAGGCAGGGACTTCTCGGGGTGCCGTCTGCAACTCAGTGTTGGTTGGCGGTATCCTGGGAAGGGCCTAATCTATAGCAGCTCCCACTCTCTGGAACCAACTACCTCTGGGGCTCCGCCTGGCCCCTGATCTCCACACCTTCTGTCACGACCTAAAAACCTGGCTGTTTGAACAGGCTGGGCTGTGCTGACTCCTTGGGGGAAGGGTTTCTTATTCATTACGGGATTTTAAGTTTAATTCGGCTTGCAGTAATTTAATTCTATTTTAGCTAGTTTAACTTATTGTATTGTTTTTATCTGTGAGCCGCCCCGAGTCCTTTTGGAGAGGGGGCGGCATACAAGTCGAATTAATAATAATAACAATAACAACAATAATAATTTCTTTGTTCTTCAACCATTGCCATTATTTTTTCCCCAATATTTCCAATAATTCCCTTCTTTCTTTCAACATTCATTTTACCATTTGTAATTCCAACTTAAAGTCTTTGTTTATTTCTTCCATTTTTATAATCAGTTAAATTATTAATATTCAAAGTCTTTTATTGCAATCCTTGCCACAAGTCTCCTTTTATCTTTATTTCTTTTGTTAATCCTTCTGTCTCCTTGTCACAATCAACAACCAACAGTCCCAGGGAATTGCATTTGTATATCCTCTTGGTAGAATTTCTCCCCCTTTTTTCAAAATTTCCAGGGTTCTTATTATTTTATTTGTCTTTTATTTCATAACAGTTATAAGTCCAGTAAATTTCTATATAATTTTGTAGGAAAAAAATCTTTGACCATTAGATGGCGCTCTGTATCACTTTCCACTTTTTATTCTTTTCTTTTCTCTTTTAATTATATTAAACATTAATTTCCAACCAAATCCACAATTAATTTTCTTAATATTAACCAATTCCAGGCAAGTCCAGTATTTAATCCAATGCCTAATTAATGCCAATTTATATTATTCAAAGTTTAGTCTCTAATTTCATTGTAGCTTTTTATGAACCAATTTTGTTTACCTTGTATTTTCCTCTTTTTTTCTGTTCACCGCTGTGTTACTCTTACACGAGGGCACTTTCTTTCTACTTCTGAGGGTTGTTAAGAAAAAATCAAGTTCTTTTATCTGGTTGCACGTCACTCATCACTTCACCACTCCAGCACAAAACTTAGGTCCCGGCAGCTTTCCGTCTTCAGGGCAGCCATTTTAGACTGCAGTTTCTCCCTGTCTTCCAGGGGATTAATACCTAGCCAGGGAGGGGAGATGTGGCTCCCCTCGACCCAGCTGGTGGTCTCCCCCTCTTCGCCCACCCCTCCAAAGTGGATCAGGATGACACCGATCCCATAGGGACCCTTCCGACAAGAGAAACATGGACCAGAGCCGCACAAGATCACGGTCTCTGAACCATCGACAACGGAAGCGCCACTAGAAGTCCACCACAGACAAATTCCTTGTGTGTCCAGTCATACTTGGTAAATATGGTTCAGCTGGATGTGATCAAATTCAAATTCAAATTCAA
This sequence comes from Naja naja, assembly GCA_009733165.1. NCBI lineage: Eukaryota > Metazoa > Chordata > Lepidosauria > Squamata > Elapidae > Naja > Naja naja. Next base: position 299,747,877 of record CM019148.1, read on the forward strand.
ATTTATTGGACTTATATGCCGCCCTTTGTCCCTAGGGACTCAGGGTGGCTCACAATTTAAAAATTACACAATACAAAATTAAATTAATTAAAACACAATTAAACCCCAAACCCAACAAAATCTAAAAAGCAGTAAAACTTGGTGTAAAATACAATTAAAAAACCCACCCCACTTCACTTCAGTCCAGGCCAGCTTGCTGAAAAAACCAAGTCTTCAGGTCGCGGCAGAAGGAACAGAGGTCCGGGGCTAATCAGAGCCCCAAGAGGAGCTGATTCCACAGGGTGGGTGCTCCCACAGAGAAGGCCCTACCCCTGGGCGCTGCCAGCTGACACTGTCTGGCTGATGGCACCCCGAGGAGGCCCTGCCTGTGGGAGCATACAGGGCAATGGGAAGTCGATGCTGGCAGGAGACGTTCCCGCAAGTACCCTGGACCCAAGCCATGTAGGACTTTGTATGTTAACACCAACACCTTGAATCTCAGCAAGAGATAGTTGCTTAGATAACCTGGTCCCAAGCATGTAAGGTTTTAAAGGTGACAACCAGCACTTGAATTGCGCCTGGAAGCAAATTGGCAAGCAATGCAGCTCCTGCAGGAGACATCAAGGTTTGTACAAAACCATGCGGGCTGCTATATTTTGAACCAACTGGAACTTCCAGATGCTTTTCAAGGACAGCCCCATGTAGAGTGCAATAGTCACGATAGGTCACTAAAGCATGAGTGACCGTGAATAGCGATTGTTGGACCAGGAAAGGGTGTAACTGGTATACAACTCACAGTTGTACAAAGGCCCTCCTAGCTACAATTGCACCTACTCTTCGAGCAGGAGTTGCAAGTCCAGGAGAACCCCCAGATTATACAGTGGTCTGTTTGGAGCAGAGCCACCCCATCCAAGACCAAAGATGATAATTGTCCATGGACCAAATAGCCCCAACCCAGAGCCACTTGATCTTGCAGGGTTCAGTTTCAACCTGTTGCTCCCCATCCAGCCCCTAATAGCTTCCAGGTACTGTACAAGGGAGGTCATGGTATCATTTAACTCACCATGGGCTGAGACATATACCTGGATATCATCAGCATATCGATGATATCTCAGTCCATGTTGATAGATGATCTCACCCAATAGATTAATGTAGATATTAAATAATAGCAGAGAGAGTAAATCCTGCAAGGCAGTGCACGAGGGTTTGACCTCTTGCTTTCAATTAATACTGAGAGTAGCCACAGAGGAAGGAAGTGAACCAGAATAGCACAAAGCCCCCAACTCTCAACCCCTGAAGCCGCTTCAGAAGGATACCATTGAATGCTGCTGAGATGTCAAATAAAAAATTGATGCACTACCCCCATCCTGCTCCAATCAGAGATCATCAAAAAGTCTGACCAATGCCGTTTCAGTCCCATATCCAGGCCCAAATATTAACTAGTAGAGGTCTAGATAATCTATTTCATCCAGAAACCTCTGGAGCTGCCACACAACTATCTTCTCAACAAGCTTCCCCAAAAAGGGAAAATGGGAGGCAGATCAGAAATTATCCAACAAAGTGAATCCAGTGATGAGTTTTAAAAAGAGGTGGACCACTGCCTTCTTAAGGTGCTGGGGCACTACCCCGTCCTATAAGGAAGTATTAATCACTACCAGGATCCACTCACATTTCACCTTTCAGGAAGCTTTTACAAGCCAGGAGAGACATGAGTCTAAAACAAAAGTACTTGTGTGCATACACCCTATGAACCTGTCTCTCAAGAGCAACAGGGTAAAACAGTTCCCAGATAACAGAGCAAGAACCTGCTCCAGGAGCCTCCACTGGACCAGCAACCACGCCAGCATCTAATAAGGAACAAAATTGAGTGATGTTGTCTTCCAGAAAATCCACAAATTCCTCAGTGTGACCCTTTAGGTAACCTCGGTCTCCTCCTTCCCCAGGAGGAGACAGCTCACCTTAAAGAGGGTCACTAATAAATTATCTGCAGTTGCAATTAGTGTGGGGAAATATTTACACTTTGCCACAAGGTAGGCCTTAATAGCAGCTCTTACCCATGTTCGGTCAAGTTCACCCCTTGTCTTCTGCCAGCAGTGTTCTAGATGTCTCTTCATCCATCTCAGTTCCTCTGTATACCATGGAGGTCAAAGAGATCTACAGGTGAGGAGACGGTGCATGTGCGCAATCTGATCTGCAGCCTCAGTCACCTTCCTATTCCAAACAGTGACTAAGACCTTGGCAGAACTGCACAGATCTGCAATTATAGCCCCCAGTTTTTTCTGGAACCCATCTGTCTCCATTAGTCATTGGAGGCAGATCAATCTAATAGGTCCTTCCTCCTGCTGGGGTTGGGGGTACAGTTCTCGAGAAACTCATTGCCACAAGACAATAATCTGACCATGGCAGGGGAACCAAAGACAGGTCCATCCACTCCAAGTCATATAGGCATTGCTCCAGGGGTGGGATTCTACCGGTTCCTTCTGGTTCTATAGAACTGGATGTTATGATTCTGCTTAGTTCGGAGAATCGGCAAATCATGCCCCTGGCTGGCCCCACCTCTCCCCCTCCCGGCCACTTGCCTCTGATGAGGCTGGAGATATGTTTCTGGAGCTGCTGGGCTTTAAGTCTGGAGCAAGAATCCCTTTCTCTCCCCCCTCCCCCTATCCTATTTGGAAAATATTGAGTTTTGCTGTTGCTGATGATGTCCTCCATGCTTCTTAAATGAGGTAGATGGAGTGGGAAGTGGCTGGTGTGTGTGCATATGAATTTAAGCCTCCTTCCTATAAAATCCATTCAGAAAACGAAGGAGAAAATATTGTTTGATTCTGTTTCAGCCCAGATTGCTGGGAGAGAAAGTAGTTTAAAAGTATTATTTAATCGACTAATTCATTGGCTTCCCGGAAATTCTTGTAGCACAGAGTAGCTGCTTGCCTTTTAAAATCCAGCACTGAAGCCCAAGAGTGCTGGATTTCAAAATAAAAGCCAAGGAGCTCAGTGCTACAAGGAGAAGTTCCAGCGAGCGTTGTTGGAGCTGAACCGGACTTTAAAGCATTTTAAAGTAGCCTGGAGCAAGTATCCCTTGTGGGAGGGGGGGACTTTAATATCTTTAAAGCTGTGTCCTTGTGATGAAGGGGCAGTTTATATTACATTTTATAGATTAATCCACCAGTAGAAAATAGGCAACATGATCCATTTGAGATCAATCCATGCATTTAGTGAGGAGGAGGGGGGGGGAGGAGGAGGAGGCAATATTAAATCAGAGCCTTGGTACAAGAGGCAATCCAGTAGAAGTGCCTTGATGGTTCTGTCCAAGCAGAGACAGGAGCGTGGTCAGTATGGGATCTTACTAAATCAATTCATACAGAGATACAGTGCTCAGTATCTTTAAAGTTGGTCATTCTTTCATGTTACTGACTTGGGAGTAATCAAATGATCAGGTCTCATGCTGCCTGGGGAATTCTGGGAATTGAAGTCCACATGTCTTAAAGTTGCTAAGCTTGAAAAACATCAGAAATACAACTTTTTGTGAGCCTGGGTTATTTTCCTGCATTTTGGGAATAAGGAAATTATCCTATGTGACTGGTGCAGAGATGCAGCTGAAATTTAGTTAGATGCTAATTGGAAGGTTAAAGCGGCAGATACAGATACTCTTTGACCTACAACTATTTGTTTAGCCTCCATTTAAAGTTACAACAGCACCGAAAAAAATGACATACCCCTCCCCCAGGGACTGAGAGACAGAGAGAGAGAGAGGTGGGGGGAGGGAAAGAGAGAGAGAAGACAGAGAGAGAAGAGAGAGAGAGAGAGACAAGGAGGGAGGGATGAGAGAGAGAGAAAGAAAGAAAAAGGGAGAAAGAAAAAGATGAGAAAGAGGGAGAAAGAGAGAGATAGAGATAGATACCTGTTTAAAAGAAAACAAAAATGGCTCTTTGAGTGTTTAAGGTTGCAGACCCCAGGTTAGGCAAACGCCATGGTCATTAAGTGAACCTTGTGGTCACTAAGCAAACACTGTGGTTGTTAAACAAGTCCATTTTCCCCAATGGGCATTTTTAACCAGAAACCAGAAGGAATTGTTGGAAACTGGCAAAAAACATAGAAAACCTCAATCACAAGACTGTGCGGGATGTTGTAACTGATCATAAGTGTGGGTGTGCGCACAGGTGTGCACATGGCTGTCGAAACACCAAAAAAAGGTCAAGTAGCTCCAGGGAGGTCAGTCGTAAATTAGAACACTTGTTAAGCAACTGGCCATTAAGTGAGGACCACTTATGTTTGGTTTGCAAGTCACATGGCCACCTAGCCATGCCTACCCCAGTCACATAACCACCTAGCCACACCTACCCAGTCACATGGACACCAAGCTACACCCACAAATCAGGCCACGCCCACAGAACTGGTTGTTAAGACATTTGAATCCCACCTCTGCATTGCTCCAAGTACACAAAATCAAATGTGTGACCACTATTCCTAGTCAGGCCATGGATAACCTGGGACCGGCCCATGAAAGTCATAGTTTCCATGAAATCCTGGGTTACTCGCCAACTCCATCCCCTGGATTGGCAGGTTGAAGATCCCCAGAAATGGAAGCCCGGGGAGCTCCACCACCAGCCCTGCAGTGAGGGTCAGGAGCCCAGGTAGGGAAGCTGTTGGTACAATAGCAGGAATCCCACCTAATCCCTAAAGCCCAACCTAGGAAAAAGAGTATCACATATGGGTACTTGTGGAAGCATGACCCTGGAGGCTGCCAGAGATTGTCTGATAACAACAGTAATACCCACTCCCTGGCCCTAAGGTCTAGGCTAGTGCCATGCTCAATAACAACTGGGAAGATTTCTGAGAGAAAAACCTCTCCCTCTGATCAGGTAAATGAGGCTGAGTGCAAGGGGGCAGAACACAAAATTAAATACTGAGCTCGTGTACACCATAAGTACACCCCTTGCCTCCTGTGTTCTTATGACCCCATTACCCGAAACCCCTGAAATAAACTCAGCTCCAAGTGATCACAGCACACAGAAGGCAGTTAACTGAGATCCAAGGTAGTCCAGGGGGAGTCTAGGAGACTCACAGGGGGAGTCCAGGGAAGCCACACAGTCATAAATCATGCACCTCCTCTTCTCTGTCTCACCTTCCAGTTGCCCCTTTCAAATCTCTCTGCTCTTCAGGCTCTTGGCCATTCTGATTTTCCACTTAAAGGTGTTTTGGAGAGCCTTAGTTGATTTATATGCTATGATGATATACTGTTCTTATACTAGTCAGTGATAGCAAATCACCAGGTCAGCAGCAATCAACACCCAGTTAAGCAGCAATTAAACCACACTAAATAAATGTTGAACATATAATCTCATTAGAGCCTTTAGCAAAATCATCGAAATTGACCCGAATCAACACCATGAGAATATTTTTTTTAAGTGTATTGTTATTTAGATGAAAAGCTTGGCTTCACTATTAACAAAAATACCAGGACCACATACCTGAAAAACTTTTAGAAAATTGCAGGTTGAGATCTTGTGGGATTTTAAAATATGGAACAATATTTGGAAGTGTTAATTTATTCAATGTGACACATCTGACTGCAAACATCCCCACCCACCCTACTGTACCTCCAGGATTCAGAAGCTTTCCCTTAGAATGTACTCACTCTAAACTTTGTTGACATTCACTATATGAGTAATCATCATCATCCAGGGTCGGAGGTGGGGACCGCAATTCCCAGGGTGGTTGGGGTTGGCGGGAGACGTCGAGGCATAGGGCCATATCACGCGTTGGGAGCGCGCACCCGCCATTTATGCACGGTTGCTCGCTCCGACCCTATGGCCTCCTCCCTAGGGGGCACGGGAACTGGGACCCCTGGGCTCAGGCTGGTGTATCTTAATGCCAGGTCTGTGGCCAATAAGTCCACCCTCCTCCGGGAGATCATTGAGGAGGAGGCTGCAGATCTGGCCTGTATTACCAAGACCTGGTTGGGCCCAGAGGGTGGTGTCCCTCTGGTGGAATTATGCCCTCCAGGTTTCCGGGTTGTGCACCAGCCACGGGCCCAGGGAAGGGTGGAGGGGTGGCTGTGGTTATTAGGGAGACCTTGTTTCCAAGGGAGGTCACTGTTCCAGAGATAGGCGGGAGTGAGACCCTCCTCCTGAGGTGGGGGCCTAATGGTCAGGTGGGCCTGTGCTCGCATACCTTTCCCCCAGCTGTGTGACAGCAGCCCTGCCTGGGCTCCTTGACGTCCTCTCGGGGGTGGCGGTGGAGTTCCTGAGTCTTGTAGTTCTGGGGGACTTCAACCTGCCTTCCCTGGGGGGTACGTCGGGATTGGCCCAGGAATTCATGGCGTCTATGGAAGCCATGGGCCTGACCCAATTAATTCAAGGCCCGACTCATGAGGGGGGAAACACTCTTGACCCAGTTTTTGTCTCCGAGCAGTGGTGGAGTGACAGAGGGCAAGCCATTCTTACGGCTTTGCCCGTTCCATGGTCTGATCACTATCTCCTATGGCTGGTCTTCCAACAGGCCGCCCCCCACTGCTGGGATGAGGAGCCACTTAGGTGGTTCTGCCCCAGGCCCCTTACGGACCCGGAGCGGTTCCAGGCGGAACTGGGGTTTCTTCCCCCTTCCCTTGCCCACAGCTCTGTCGAGGATCTGGCGGTCGCTTGGCAACAGGCCGCGTCAGATGCCCTCGACAGGGTTGTCCCCATGCGACCCCTCACACGTCATGGATTCCGGCTGGCTCCTTGGTATTCAGAGGAGCTCCGGGAGATGAAACGTCGTTGGAGGGGCTTAGAGAGCAGGTGGAGGTCCACCCGCTCCCAGGCCGATCGAGCCCAGCTAAGAGCCCATGTTAGGACTTACCTGGTTGCTATGAGAGCGGCGAGAAGGGTTTATCTCTCCGCTCTCATAGCGTCCGCAGATAACCGCCCAGCTGCCCTGTTTTGGGTTACCCGCTCTCTCCTTCGTCCAGAGGAGGGCGGACCCGTGAGAAGGGCTGAGGAGTTGGTCAATATCTGTCGGATAAGATCGCGGAATTCGGGAGGCGGGTTGTCCTCTGATTTGCAGTGGTCTGAGGATCGGGATACAAGCAGTCTGGCCAGTGTGATTTGGGATGAGTTCGATCCTGTTTCTGAGGATGAAGTGGACAGGATTATGCGGCGCCTGAGTTCCACCACATGTTTGTTGGACCCGTGCCCTTCCTGGTTAGCTTATGCCGCCAGGGAGGTCACCTGCGGTTGGCTCCGGGCAGTTGTCAATGCTTCGCTAAGGGAGGGTGTTTTCCCGCGCCTTGAAGGAGGCGGTGGTGAGACCCCTCCTGAAGAAGCCTGCCCTGGACCCGACCGTGTTAGATAACTTTCGTCCAGTCTCCAACCTTCGCTTTTAGCGAAGGTTGTTGAAGTGTGGTGGCTCGGCAGTTTCCACTTTTCCTGGATGAAGCGGACTACCTGGATCCATATCAATCGGGCTTCCGACCTGGTTTCAGCACGGAGACGGCATTGGTCGCTGATGGATGATCTCTGGAGGGCCGGGACAGGGGTTTTCCTCTGTCCTGGTCCTATTAGACCTCTCAGCGGCTTTTGATACCATCGACCATGGTATCCTTCTGCGACGCTCGGGGGGTTGGGTATAGGGGCACTGTACTCCAGTGGTTCACCTCCTACCTCTCGGCGGTCACGTCGGTACTGGCAGGGGACAGGATCCACCTCGAGGGTGCTCTCTTGTGGGGTGCCTCAGGGGTCGGTTCTCTCCCGCTGCTATTTAACATCTATATGAAGCAGCTGGGTGAGATCATCCGTGGTTTTGGGGTGATTTCCATCAGTATGCAGATGATACTCAGCTGTACATCTCCACCCGAACCAGATGGTGATGCCCTCTCCTGATGACCCAGTGTTTGGATGCGATGCGGATCTGGATGAGCGAAACATGCTTCCGTCTCAACCCGGCCAAGACTGAGTGGCTGTGCATACGCATCGCGGCCCAGTCAGTTATCCATCTTTAACCATAGGAGTGGTGTTGCCCCTGTGGATAGAGCGAGAATCTGGGGGTCCTCCTGGATGTACGGCTCGATTGGAGGAGCAGGTGGGGGCGTCACCAGGGGGCTTTTGCCCAGCTCCGTTTGGTTGCCAACTTCGCCCTTTTCTGGACTGCGATGCCCTGCGCACAGTTACTCATGCCCTTGTTACCTCCAGACTTCGACTACTGCAGCTCTCTTTAGGACTGCCCTTGCATACCATCCGGAGATTACAGCTGGTGCAAAATGTGGCGGCGCGGGTGGTGATGGGAGTTTCCCATTCTCCCATGTTACCCCCTCCTGCTGTCTGCATTGGCTGCCAGTTGTGCTCAGGTGAATTCAAGGTGTTAACTTTAACATAAAAGTCCTTCATGACATGGGTCCATAATATTTAAGGGCGACTCCTGCCGACATCAGTACTAACTGGCGATCACATAGGCAAGGACTCCTTGGGGTCCGTCAGCTGGCCAATGCCGTTTGGTCCCCGACGAGCCTATTCTATGCTGGCCCCTGACCTCTGGAACCAACTCCCCCTGGGACTCCCCCTGGCCCCTGACCTCTGTGCCTTCCGCCATGAATTGAAGACCTGGTTATTTAACCAAGCCGGGCTGTAACCCTTTGGGGGGGCGGTTTTTATTATGGTTTTCATTATGTATTTAGGTAATTACATTTCAATGGGGCTTGTTAGTTTAATTCTTTTTTAACTATTTATTGTTCTTGTTGTTTTAGTTGTGAGCAGCGAGTCTTCGGAGATGGGGCGGCATACAAGTCTCATAAATAAATAAATAAATAAATAAATAAATAAATAAATAAATAAATAAATAAATAAATAATCATGATTGTCATTATCATCATCATTTTTTGATTATTTTCCTGTGATGGTTGGGTTGTGTCAGGTCCCTTAAATCCCTATCAGGACACTGCCATTCTGGTGGGGAGGGATGTATGCTCCATTTACAGCCTCTTTCCTGTCTCCAGCTTTCCTGTCACTTTGATGTACCTGCTTGGGAAAGTCAGGGCGAGGGAACTGCCTGGGGCCATCTGTTTTGTCTCTGAAGAAGCAGAATGGTGCCTGAGAACACCTTTCTCAGCTCAAGTTCTCAAAACAACTTCACACCTGTGGTTGATTCGACATATAGGGCTTTCTTCAATGTTTAATCTAATCATCTTTGGGTGGGAAACTCAGATCCTGCCCTGCTATCCTTGCTATCACTTTTCCTCAATAAAAGTTTCCTTTTGAAATAATGCTTGTTTCAAGACTTCTGGTTTCTTCAGGAGAGAGGAGAGGCAAGTCCTTACAGGTTGTGAATTGGTGCAACTGAGCATTGTTATACAGTTCTTTATGCATCAACTCCAAACTCCCTCATAAAACAAAACCATGTGTATAAATATCCTTTCTTCATTTGTTTCTCAGGTCTGTGGCTTTCCACCATCAACTTGAATGATTTTCAAAAATTTTAGAGGGAAACATCCACAAGAGTGTAAGGGGGAAAAGAATCCAGAAAGATTAAGGAACTAGTTATTACAAACGTTTATCTCTTAGTCCCTTGAAGAGAGATTTCTTATTCCACATAGTTCCTTCTAAAGAATTTCAGTAGCAAAGATTGGAAGCAAACCCTAAGGCTGTCCCACATCCACTTGCCCAGATGTTCATGCACCAGCCTGTAACAAGAATAAACTGTCAAGTACTAGGACTGATACTAAATTTCCATTTCTCCCTCCATCTTTTCATGTCCAGGAATAGCTGGTCTAGGTTACTGGTTATGTGAACTAGCTTATTGACAGTACCAACTTTGTATCATCCACTCCTACTTCACCCAAATGGTAGATGAGTGAGCTTCCTCCATGCATTCAACATGCTTTTTAAATATGCAGAATGACATGTTAGTCTTTCTCATATATTTGAATAATCTTCATGGATAGCATCCCTGTCATTTCTCAAAATAAATAAGTGGAAAGTGGCACAGAACATCTTTTCCCTCTTGAAAGCTGCACAAAAGTTAGATCTCAACCTCACCAAATTCGACACAGTACCAGTTTAGAAAGGGCAGCCATAGGATATAACATTAAAACAGAAAGAAAACATCTTTTGGGTCCCTTATTTCCATTTCATTTACTTAGTGTGACATGTTTTGGGTGTGACACTCTGTTTCTCCACAATTTAAAAATGCATCAGTAGAGCACAAGGCAGCAAAGGACTGACAACTAAACTTAGCAGTATTGGGATCTTGGTCACCAGAGAGTCATGCTGTGGCTTTTAAAAGAAAAACCATAAGTTGAGTCACATAGCAATGGATCAGGAAGGAACAGATCTTTGTCCAAGAACATCTGCTGCATTGGAGCTGAATAGTGGTGGATTTTCTTCTTTGTTAGTAGTCTGACTCTCTGATGAACATAAGCACAATTGGCCAGCCTTGGAAGCAAAATGGAGGTTTAGTTAAGATTCAAATTAAAAGGAGCAGGGAGAGGGAACAACACTGGGGGCTGTCCTCACTTGTGTGGTGAGTTTGAATAAGTTCTGGAATAACTTACCTGGGCAAACTGCCCTATAGATGCCCTGAGAAGACAGGGGAAGGAAGGAAGGAAGGAAGGAAGGAAGGAAGGAAGGAAGGAGGGAGGGAGGGAGGGAGGGAGGAGGGAGGGAGGGGAAGGAAGGAAGGAAGGAAGGAAGGAAGGAAGGAAGGAAGGAAGGAAGGAAGAGCAACATGGCTCCATTTATGTTTTGAGTTACCATTAGAAATTGACTGATTCTTCTTCTGAGTAGGAGCTAGAGGAAGAATTGTTGATATGAAGGGAATCTTCTACCAGATTATGAATAGCAGGAGATGGAGTCTATGAGAGTTGCTTTATATGAGTATATGTTGTGTTCTCTTCCCCTCTCCCTCTTATATGTTGCATGTGTTTTCTGCTATGTATGAGGAAGTGATAGCTGGGTACACTGATGGCACAGAGAACTAAAATTTCCCATGAAAACATAAATAACATTTTTTATTCCAAACAGATCAATCTTAGTAGAACTAATGACAAAAGTTGTAATTGAATAACACAGAGGACCAGGCTGGAGATGTCTTTCTCAATAGTCACTGAGTGTCTTCAAAATACTGAACATCCATAATAATTTCATCAATAATTTACTAGGGCACAGTGAGAGAAGTGGTGGTATGCAATGCTATGATGGCAGCCCATATTATCTATCATCAACAATGCTCTTGATCTTTCTTTCTTTGACATCCAATGTACTGTTGATTATAGCCAGCTACTAGTTTAGATGCTTGATTTTCAAGGCAATCCCGAATAATTATTTTTATTACAAATCAGAAATTTCATTCTCAAAGAACTTAGTTTGCCTATATTGGAGAGTTTCTTTCCCTTCAAAGAAGTCAGATTTTACAAAAGGGTATGTGCCTGGGACACACCTTACAAATATTGAATTTTCAAATTTCTTTGTTTTTCAAATTGACTATTACTTTTGTTGCTCATGCTGGATGCATTGTGGATTCTTAGCAAGGGTGAGTTACACTGGTGTTCCTTCATCTTTTGATTTTGTAGTGTGGACTCTTTCCTGAAATTATCTTAATTGGATTCTTTGTTCATCCTTGAAACAGATAATCAAGTAAACACAAACAATTATGAGACAAAATGCAGAGAGTATTCAAGCAACAGCTGTGGTTTTCATATTATCTTCAGACTACACTCTAACTGGAGGGGTCCCACTGTCTATGCTACCTCCGTAGCCTTTATTTCTGCAGTCTGGAGGGGCCCATCCAACATCACAGTGACAGTGTTTGAGGGTGTTACAAACTCCATGACTGTGGCACATTGCTACATTACAGTCATATTTTAAAATGGACACATCAACACAACTACCCTCAATACACATCGTATTATTGCCACAAGGAGTACCATCTCTCACTGCTCCAATATCATTTATATTCATCCCCGTGTGGTAGTCAGTGCCCCAGCATTGATTAACTCCAGTGGAAGTCTGAATTATTGTACTGTGATCCTCCAAAGAAGGCATCTGTATATCTTTACACTGGATACGGCCACACAGGCTATCCCCAGTATCGCATTTCTTGTAAATGCCATGTTTAAGGCCACAGTTGCCAAAGCGATCACCTTTATTATTTACTTGTCTGAAGCAAATTTCAGAAGCGACTGTTGCTCCTCTACCGAATATCATTTTGCACTGCATATCATGAGTCGTGCAGATCCCATGATAACAATACACGCCGTCATTGCACACGGCACCATCTTGCACATGCATATCTTCTGGACACTGCTCCGAAGTCCCATTGCAATATTCTGGAAGATCACATCTACTAATCTTCTCTCGGCAAATAGTTCCACGTTGACGATATTGGCAGTTATCACAGCACAGTCCAAAGGCACAAACAGCCTCCGGGCGCAACATACAATTAGCTTGACAGCAGGGATCTGACTTGCATTGTGTTTCTGACCCACAGTCACACTGCTCCCCCTTTTCCACTCTTTTGTTACCACAGAATTTAAATATAAAAGTTGGGCTAGTGTCTGGTGGGACAAATAAACAGTCAGTGTTTCTATAGCGGAAATAATCATTATAACTGCAATTACTAAATTTATCATTCCCTACTGCAAATGGTGCCATAATGCAGTCAGGTTTTCCACAATAACAATATTTTGCATCATGCTGCATTCCAAGAACGTGTCCAAGTTCATGGGCAAATATTTCAGAAATCAAAACCAAACTGGAAATTCTATATTATTCGATAGAACTTGCCCAGTACCTGCTACATATAGCTCCAACATGTGCAAGTCCTAGTATTCTCCCAAAATTCTTATATGCAAATAAGTGGCCAACATCATTTTCTAAAATGTGAAGGTGGTACATTCTCCAAATATTAAAAGATGAAAGTGTACTATATGATGAAGAGGTAATACTTATGGGGTTGTTTTTTGACCAGATGACTAATCCTGCTATTGACAAATGAATAGAAAGTGAATCATAGAATGAATTTGCAGTGTGGACAATATCTAGAACTGTCAGTGTAATAAAAGATTCATTTCTGTGAAACTTCAAATATAGTTCATGATCAATCACAATTGCTACCTTAACATATCTTGTATGGGGCCACCAGGATTTACCAAAAACGTCTTTGTTTCCAATATTCTCTGTCTCGGGAATTATGTCCTGCGGATGGCTCCGCTCTTCCTCTCCTACTCCACAAGTCATTCGGAGAGCCCCTTCCTCTACTTCTAACCGAAACACCACGTGTTGAAAGGTAGAAGATTCCTGGACTGGTTCAATTTCATAGGTCTTATTTTCAATCTGCAAGAGACCTCTCAGTCCTCCTGAACATGTACTGAGGGTGACTCGTGAAGAGGACTTTCTCTGAATAAAGCCATGGTAGAAACAGTTATCCTTGATAAATGGATGATCCACCTGGAGATTTCCTGCTGTATCATAGGTAAAGACAGGAAAGACCTTAGGGATGAAGTTCCTTCTTTGCCTGAGAAATACCACATGGGGACTTCCTTCAATGCGCAGGAGGTAGCTCACATGCTGGGGTTCTTCTTGGCCATACTTGGGAGACAGCTTCCTTGGGATGATCACATCATAAGAGGCATATCTGAAGCCTTGAGGAGCTGCCTGTCTAGAAGCTGCATTTTGGATGGTCTTAAACAATATGACACACAAGAGTGACAGAGTGATACTCATTTACACAGAACAACGGTAGGAACTGACCCTATTCTAAGAAAGGAATCTAAACAGGAACGGGTCTAGCAAGATTAAATGTGTGTGCGTGTGAGAGAGAGAGATGTGGGGATAGACTTAAAGATTTGAAAATGAGGATTCTGTACATAGCAACAGAAAATGCAATAGATTTTGGAATGTGGGCGGAGTTTGAAGAATCAAATATAGAATAAAAAGCAAAGCAATATTTATGAAATGTTATCATGATGACTCATTATTTAATTAAGTTACCATGTTAATTCCAAACAGCTTGATTACTGTTTGTATCCTATTGTATAATTTATCTAGGATAAATAAGCTGAATATTTTTTCTGGTTGGCTGAGGATATGAATTGAAGTCAATTAATTCAAGGGGAATAGCCTATCACATTGGAAGCGTGGCTTTGTGAGAGCTGAAAACCAATAACTTGCTGAACCTTCTAATTTCTAATTCATGGTTATTTGACTGTTCTTCCTTTCACCCAGGTGATCTTTAGCTATGAAGAGATCTGAGGCTTTTTCGTACCAAATGACTCAGTCTTTGGCTTAAGAATTTTTACAACTATTGTGGGTGGGGGGGAAGAGAATATGTTAAAAGACCACCACCTTGCACTCTGAGCACAAACAAACACAATTTTAAGGGCTCAAGGGTCCGTGTTTTTTGTTGCATGAAACATCAATAAGAAAAATAACTATGTTCCAGAAAGACTCCATTGTGTTCTATAGATTCTATGCATCTGATGTTGAGTGAGGTCAAAAGCCTACTAAAAATAGATAATAAAAATGAATGTTTTTCTCTCTTTGCTTCCTTTTAAACTTTTTTTATTATCATTTCTTTCCAATGGTCTGGAAATGTTATATTTTTATGTGCCTGTTGATGGCTGACTTTTCTGAATACCTAGTTTTCAAGAATTCCCTTGCAAAGATTGGGATTAAGTCTTGCCCCCGACCCACTTGCCCAAGTGTTCATTCACCAGCCTGCAAGAGAAATAGACTGGCAAGTACTAGTGCTTCTACTAAATTCCAAATTCACCCGCCACCTTTTAATGAGTAGGAATAGTTGGTCCGGAACCAGCTATGTGAACTAGCTAACTGGCAATACCAGGTTTGTATCATCCACTCCTGCTTCAGCCAACATAGTAGATGAGTGAGCTGCTTCCAGCCATCAATGGTTTTTTAAAATTTGCATTAAAATGTGTTAGTCTTTCTATATATCAGACTAATCTTTGCGGAGAGCTTTCCTGTCATTCCAGAGAATAGACAAGGGGTAAAATGGGAGTGGAAAGTAGCATGGGACATCTTTTCCCTCTTGGAAGCTGGAGAAATGTTAGATTGCGACACCACCAAATTCCACACAGTACCAGTTGAAGATAGCGCAGCCATAGGCTATAACAGGGATGTCAAACTGGCGCCTGCAGGCCGTAAGTATCACGTGCAGGCCACACCCACCTCAGCTCTGTTAAGGGAAAATATGTCACGATACAAGTTTGACACCCATGGACTATAATGTTAAAACAGAAAGAAATCATCTTCTGGGTCCCTTATTTTCATTTCATTTCCTTAGTGTGATATGTTTTGGATATGACAACCTGTTTCTCCACAATTTAAGAATACATGAACCGAGCATAATGCAGTTAAGAACTGACAATTAAAACTAGTAGTATTGGGATCGTGGTCACCAGAGAATCACAAGGAAAACCACAAGGTGACTAACAAGAATGGATTAAGCAATGGATCAACTGGGGGGACTTTCTTCTTTGTGAATAGTCCAGATCTCTGACCAAAATTGGCCAGCCTTGGAAGCAAAAGTGAAGTATTGCCATTAAGATGGGAAAGGGAGAGGGAGCCACAGTTGGCTTCTCCTCATTTATGTGGTGCATTTTTGGGGATAACTTACCTGTGGCAAGTGTCTCATTGGTGTCCTGAAAAGAAAATAAGAAAGAAGGAAGAAGCAACATGGCTCCATTTCTTTGTTGAGGTACCATTAAAAATTGACTGATTTTTCCTTCTGGGTGGGACCCTTTTACCTGATGAAGAACAGCAGGAGAGGGAGACTATGAGAGTTTGTTCATATGAATGTCTCTCTCTCTCTCTCTCTCTGCCTCTCTCTCTCTTTCTCTCTCTCTGTTTTGCAGTGTGTGAGGAAGTGGTAATTGGGTACACTGATGACACATAGCTAATTTTTCCAGTGGCATGAAAACTTAAAGAACATTTTATTTAAAAGAGATCAAACATAATAGAATCGATGAGAAAAGTTACAACTGAATAACACAGAGAACCATATAGGACAAGTCTTTCTCCAGTTGGCACTGAATAGCTTCACAATACTGAATGTCCATAATTATTTCATCAATAATCGTACCAGAGCAAAGTTAGAGAACAGTAGGTGCACTGCTATGTTCACAAACCAAATTATCTATAATCAACAATGCCTCTTAATCTTTCTTTGAGATCCAATGTACTGATGGTACAGCCAGCTACTAGTTGAGGTATCTTCACTTCAGATGTTTCATTTTCAAGGCTTTCCTGGAGAGTTATTTTTCATTACAAATCAGATATTTCCTCAACACATTCTCACAGAACTCTAGTTTGCATTGAAATTTCACATTTCTTTGTTTTTAAAATTGACTATTAATTCCTCTGCTTATGCTGGATGCATTGTGGATTCTTAGCAAGGGTGAGTTACACTGGTGTTCCTTCATCTTTTGATTTTGTAGCGTGGACTCTTCCCTGAAATTTTCCAAATCGGTTTCTTAGTCCATTTTTGAACCAGATAACCAGGCCAGTAGAAACAATTGTGAAAAAAAAAACACAGACTATGCCAGCTACAGCTGTGGTTTTCATATTACCTTCAGACTGCACTCTAACTGGAGGAGGCCCACTGTCTATGCTACCTCCGTAGCCTTTATTTCTGCAGTCTGGAGGGGCCCATCCAACATCACAGTGACAGTGTTTGAGGGTGTTACAAACTCCATGACTGTGGCACATTGCTACATTACAGTCATATTTTAAAATGGACACATCAACACAACTACCCTCAATACACATCGTATTATTGCCACAAGGAGTACCATCTCTCACTGCTCCAATATCATTTATATTCATCCCCGTGTGGTAGTCAGTGCCCCAGCATTGATTAACTCCAGTGGAAGTCTGAATTATTGTACTGTGATCCTCCAAACAGGGCATCTGTATATCTTTACACTGGATACGGCCACACAGGCTATCCCCAGTATCGCATTTCTTGTATATGCCATGTTTAAGGCCACAGTTGCCAAAGCGATCACCTTTATTATTTACTTGTCTGAAGCAAATTTCAGAAGCGACTGTTGCTCCTCTACCGAATATCATTTTGCACTGCATATCATGAGTCGTGCAGATCCCATGATAACAATACACGCCGTCATTGCACACGGCACCATCTTGCACATGCATATCTTCTGGACAGTGCTCCGAAGTCCCATTGCAATATTCTGGAAGATCACATCTACTAATCTTCTCTCGGCAAATAGTTCCACGTTGACGATATTGGCAGTTATCACAGCACAGTCCAAAGGCACAAACAGCCTCCGGGCGCAACATACAATTAGCTTGACAGCAGGGATCTGACTTGCATTGTGTTTCTGACCCACAGTCACACTGCTCCCCCTTTTCCACTCTTTTGTTACCACAGAGTTCAAACTTAAATGTTGTGTTAGTGTCTGGTGGGACAAGTAAACAGCCTTGGTTTCTATAGTGGAAATAATCCTTGTAACTGCAGTTACTAAATTTATCAGTCTCTGCTGCAAATGGTGCCATAATGCATTCAGGTTTTCCACAATAACAAAATTTTCTATCATGGTTCATTCCAAGAACATGTCCCACTTCATGGGCAAATATTTCAGAAACCAAATACAAACTGGAACTCCTGTACGACTCAACAGAACTTGCCCAGTGAGTGTCACATATAGTTCCAACATAGGCAAGTCCTAGGCGGAATCCAAAATGCTGATATGAAAATAAGTGACCAGCATCATTCTTTAAAATTTTAACCAGATGGTTTCTTCTCCAACGACTAAACAATGAAAGTGTGCCACCTGATGAAGAGGTAATGTTTATGGGGTTGTTTTTTGACCAGATCACTAAGCCTGCTATTGACAAATGAATAGAAAGTGAATCATAGAATGAATTTGCAGTGTGGACAATATCTAGAACTCTCAGCGTAATAAAAGATTCATTTCTGTGAAACTGCAAATATCGTTCGTGATCAATCACAATTGCTACCTTAACATATCTTGTATGGGGCCACCAGGATTTACCAAAAACGTCTTTGTTTCCAATATTCTCTGTCTCGGGAATTATGTCCTGCGGATGGCTCCGCTCTTCCTCTCCTACTCCACAAGTCATTCGGAGAGCCCCTTCCTCTACTTCTAACCGAAACACCACGTGTTGAAAGGTAGAAGATTCCTGGACTGGTTCAATTTCATAGGTCTTGTTTTCAATCTGCAAGAGACCTCTCAGTCCTCCTGAACATGTACTGAGGGTGACTCGTGAAGAGGACTTTCTCTGAATAAAGCCATGGTAGAAACAGTTATCCTTGATAAATGGATGATCCACCTGGAGATTTCCTGCTGTATCATAGGTAAAGACAGGAAAGACCTTAGGGATGAAGTTCCTTCTTTGCCTGAGGAACACCACATGGGGAATTCCTTCAATGTACAGGAGGTAGCTCACATGCTGGGGTTCTTCTTGGCCATACTTGGGAGACAGCTTCCTTGGGATGATCACATCATAAGAGGCATATCTGAAGCCTTGAGGAGCTGCCTGTCTAGAAGCTGCATTTTGGATGGTCTTAAACAATATGACACACAACAGTGACAGAACAGTACTCATTTTCGCAGAACTAGGGCAGGAACTGACCCTATTCTAAGAAAGGAATCTAAACAGGAATGGGTCTAGCAAAATTAAGTGTGTTTGTGTGTGTGAGAGAGAGACGTTGGGAAAGGCTTAAACGTTTGAAAATGAGGATTCTGTACATAGCAACAGAAAATGCAATAGATTTTGGAATGTGGGCGGAGTTTGAAAAATCAAATATAGAATAAAAAAGCAAAGCAATATTTATGAAATGTTATCATGACGACTCATTATTTAATTACTTTAAGTTACCATGATAACTCCAAACAGCTTGATTACTGTTTGTATCCTATTGTATAATTTATCTAGGATAAATAAGCTGAATATTTTTTCTGGTTGGCTGAGGATATGAATTGAAGTCAATTAATTCAAGGGGAATAGCCTATCACATTGGAAGCGTGGCTTTGTGAGAGCTGAAAACCAATAACTTGCTGAACCTTCTAATTTCTAATTCATGGTTATTTGACTGTTCTTCCTTTCACCCAGGTGATCTTTAGCTATGAAGAGATCTGAGGCTTTTTTGTACCAAATGACTCAGTCTTTGGCTTAAGAATTTTTACAACTATTGTGGGTGGGGGGGAAGAGAATATGTTAAAAGACCACCACCTTGCACTCTGAGCACAAACAAACACAATTTTAAGGGCTCAAGGGTCCGTGTTTTTTGTTGCATGAAACATCAATAAGAAAAATAACTATGTTCCAGAAAGACTCCATTGTGTTCTATAGATTCTATGCATCTGATGTTGAGTGAGGTCAAAAGCCTACTAAAAATAGATAATAAAAATGAATGTTTTTCTCTCTTTGCTTCCTTTTAAACTTTTTTTATTATCATTTCTTTCCAATGGTCTGGAAATGTTATATTTTTATGTGCCTGTTGATGGCTGACTTTTCTGAATACCTAGTTTTCAAGAATTCCCTTGCAAAGATTGGGATTAAGTCTTGCCCCCGACCCACTTGCCCAAGTGTTCATTCACCAGCCTGCAAGAGAAATAGACTGGCAAGTACTAGTGCTTCTACTAAATTCCAAATTCACCCGCCACCTTTTAATGAGTAGGAATAGTTGGTCCGGAACCAGCTATGTGAACTAGCTAACTGGCAATACCAGGTTTGTATCATCCACTCCTGCTTCAGCCAACATAGTAGATGAGTGAGCTGCTTCCAGCCATCAATGGTTTTTTAAAATTTGCATTAAAATGTGTTAGTCTTTCTATATATCAGACTAATCTTTGCGGAGAGCTTTCCTGTCATTCCAGAGAATAGACAAGGGGTAAAATGGGAGTGGAAAGTAGCATGGGACATCTTTTCCCTCTTGGAAGCTGGAGAAATGTTAGATTGCGACACCACCAAATTCCACACAGTACCAGTTGAAGATAGCGCAGCCATAGGCTATAACAGGGATGTCGTAAGTGCCTGCAGGCCGTAAGTATCACGTGCAGGCCACACCCACCTCAGCTCTGTTAAGGGAAAATATGTCACGATACAAGTTTGACACCCATGGACTATAATGTTAAAACAGAAAGAAATCATCTTCTGGGTCCCTTATTTTCATTTCATTTACTTAGTGTGATATGTTTTGGATATGACAACCTGTTTCTCCACAATTTAAGAATACATGAACCGAGCATAATGCAGTTAAGAACTGACAATTAAAACTAGTAGTATTGGGATCGTGGTCACCAGAGAATCACAAGGAAAACCACAAGGTGACTAACAAGAATGGATTAAGCAATGGATCAACTGGGGGACTTTCTTCTTTGTGAATAGTCCAGATCTCTGACCAAAATTGGCCAGCCTTGGAAGCAAAAGTGAAGTATTGCCATTAAGATGGGAAAGGGAGAGGGAGCCACAGTTGGCTTCTCCTCATTTATGTGGTGCATTTTTGGGGATAACTTACCTGTGGCAAGTGTCTCATTGGTGTCCTGAAAAGAAAATAAGAAAGAAGGAAGAAGCAACATGGCTCCATTTCTTTGTTGAGGTACCATTAAAATTGACTGATTTTTCCTTCTGGGTGGGACCCTTTTACCTGATGAAGAACAGCAGGAGAGGGAGACTATGAGAGTTTGTTCATATGAATGTCTCTCTCTCTCTCTGCCTCTCTCTCTCTTTCTCTCTCTCTGTTTTGCAGTGTGTGAGGAAGTGGTAATTGGGTACACTGATGACACATAGCTAATTTTTCCAGTGGCATGAAAACTTAAAGAACATTTTATTTAAAAGAGATCAAACATAATAGAATCGATGAGAAAAGTTACAACTGAATAACACAGAGAACCATATAGGACAAGTCTTTCTCCAGTTGGCACTGAATAGCTTCACAATACTGAATGTCCATAATTATTTCATCAATAATCGTACCAGAGCAAAGTTAGAGAACAGTAGGTGCACTGCTATGTTCACAAACCAAATTATCTATAATCAACAATGCCTCTTAATCTTTCTTTGAGATCCAATGTACTGATGGTACAGCCAGCTACTAGTTGAGGTATCTTCACTTCAGATGTTTCATTTTCAAGGCTTTCCTGGAGAGTTATTTTTCATTACAAATCAGATATTTCCTCAACACATTCTCACAGAACTCTAGTTTGCATTGAAATTTCACATTTCTTTGTTTTTAAAATTGACTATTAATTCCTCTGCTTATGCTGGATGCATTGTGGATTCTTAGCAAGGGTAAGTTACACTGGTGTTCCTTCATCTTTTGATTTTGTAGCGTGGACTCTTCCCTGAAATTTTCCAAATCGGTTTCTTAGTCCATTTTTGAACCAGATAATCAGGCTAGTAGAAACAATTGTGAAACAAAAAACACAGACTATGCCAGCTACAACTGTGGTTTTCATATTAGCTTTAGCCTGTACTGTAACTGGAGGTGGCCCACTGTCTATGCTACCTCCGTAGCCTTTATTTCTACAGCCTGGAGGGGCCCATCCAACATCACAGTGACAGTGTTTGAGAGTGTTACAAACTCCCCGATTGTGGCACATTGTTACATTACAGTCATATTTCAAAATGGACACATTGACACAACTACCCTCAATGCATAACATGTTATTGCCACAAGGAATACCATCTCTCACTGCTCCAAAATCATTTACCTTCATCCCCGTGTGATAGTCAGTGCCCCAGCATTGATTAATTCCGGTGGAAGTCTGAATTATTGTACTGTGATCCTCCAGAGAAGGCATCTGTATATCTTTACACTGGATACGGCCACACAGGCTATCCCCAGTATTGCATTTCTTGTAAATGCCATGTTTAAGGCCACAGTTGCCAAAGCGATCACCTTTATTATTTACTTGTCTGAAGCAAATTTCAGAAGCGACTGTTGCTCCACTACCGAATATCATTTTGCACTGCATATCATGAGTCGTGCAGATCCCATGATAACAATACACGCCGTCATTGCACACGGCACCATCTTGCACATGCATATCTTCTGGACAGTGCTCCGAAGTCCCATTGCAATATTCTGGAAGATCACATCTACTAATCTTCTCTCGGCAAATAGTTCCACGTTGACGATATTGGCAGTTATCACAGCACAGTCCAAAGGCACAAACAGCCTCCGGGCGCAACATACAATTAGCTTGACAGCAGGGATCTGACTTGCATTGTGTTTCTGACCCACAGTCACACTGCTCCCCCTTTTCCACTCTTTTGTTACCACAGAGTTCAAACTTAAATGCTGTATTAGTATCTGGTGGGACAAGTAAACAGTCTTGGTTTCTATAGTGGAAATAATCCTTGTAACTGCAGTTACTAAATTTATCATTCCCTACTGCAATTGGTGCCATAATGCAGTCAGGTTTTCCACAATAACAATATTTTGCATCATGCTTCATTCCAAGAACATGTCCCACTTCATGGGCAAATATTTCAGAAACCAAATACAAACTGGAACTCCTGTACGACTCAACAGAACTTGCCCAGTGAGTGTCACATATAGTTCCAACATAGGCAAGTCCTAGGCGGAATCCAAAATGCTGATATGAAAATAAGTGACCAGCATCATTCTTTAAAATTTTAACCAGATGGTTTCTTCTCCAACGACTAAACAATGAAAGTGTGCCACCTGATGAAGAGGTAATACTTATGGGGTTGTTTTTTGACCAGATGACTAATCCTGCTATTGACAAATGAATAGAAAGTGAATCATAGAATGAATTTGCAATGTGGACAATATCTAGAACTGTGAGCGTAATAAAAGATTCATTTCTGTGAAACTTCAAATATAGTTCATGATCAATCACAATTGCTACCTTAACATATCTTGTATGGGGCCACCAGGATTTACCAAAAACGTCTTTGTTTCCAATATTCTCTGTCTCGGGAATTATGTCCTGCGGATGGCTCCGCTCTTCCTCTCCTACTCCACAAGTCATTCGGAGAGCCCCTTCCTCTACTTCTAACCGAAACACCACGTGTTGAAAGGTAGAAGATTCCTGGACTGGTTCAATTTCATAGGTCTTATTTTCAATCTGCAAGAGACCTCTCAGTCCTCCTGAACATGTACTGAGGGTGACCCGAGAAGAGGACTTTCTCTGAATAAAGCCATGGTAGAAACAGTCATCCTTGATATATGGATGATCCACCTGGAGATCTCCTGCTGTATCATAGGTAAAGACAGGAAAGACCTTAGGGATGAAGTTCCTTCTTTGCCTGAGAAATACCACATGGGGACTTCCTTCAATGCGCAGGAGGTAGCTCACATGCTGGGGTTCTTCTTGGCCATACTTGGGAGACAGCTTCCTTGGGATGATCACATCATAAGAGGCATATCTGAAGCCTTGAGGAGCTGCCTGTCTAGAAGCTACATTTTGGATGGTCTTAGACAATATGACACACAACAGTGACAGAACAGTACTCATTTTCGCAGAACTAGGGCAGGAACTGACCCTATTCTAAGAAAGGAATCTAAACAGGAATGGGTCTAGCAAAATTAAGTGTGTTTGTGTGTGTGAGAGAGAGACGTTGGGAAAGGCTTAAACGTTTGAAAATGAGGATTCTGTACATAGCAACAGAAAATGCAATAGATTTTGGAATGTGGGCGGAGTTTGAAAAATCAGATATAGAATACAAAAGCATAGCAATATTTATGAAATGTTATTATGATGATTCATTACTTAATTACTTGAAGTTACCAGGATAGCTTGATTACTGTTTATATCCTACTGTTGTATAATTTATCTAGGAGGAATGAACTGCATATTTTTTCTGGTTGGCTGAAAGTGTGAACTGAAATCGATTAGTTCAAGTGAAGTACCTATCGTACTAGAAGAAGTGTGCCTTTGTAACAGCTGAAAACCAATAACCTGCTGAACTTTCTGATTTCTAATTCAAGTTAGTGTGTTTTTTCCTTCAAACACAAAGGTCATTTTAGCTATAAAAAGTATTGAGGCTTTTTACATACCAAACGGCCCAAGCTTTGCCTTAAGAATTTTCCATGTTATTCAATTGAGGAGACACAAAACAGACAGGTTGTCAGACAGGGAAACAGGCAAGCAAAGTTAGTCAGTCAGACAGACACACACAGAGAAGCATGTCAGTCTAGCTAATCTCAGATCTTTGTTTCTAAGAGGGGAGCACAATCTACCAGCAAAATATCAAATTTATATTTGCTATTTAGTTCTGAATACCTGGTATGAAGAATCATGAAACCACTGAAAGTTTATTCAAGTTTTCAAAGCTTTAAACAGAAGCTCTGCATAGTGGAAGATACCAATAAATATGAATTTATTGCCTAATCTCTTCTTGTTTTAGCAATAGGTAGGAATGATGCTTGGAATGATTGACAGTAACCAACAGAAGGTTTGGGAATGAAAGTTGTATGTTTACTACAGAAAACAATTCTGATACTCAACATATATTGTTTTTCAAATATTTTCCCTAAAGTTTGTACCTGATGAAATTTATAGCTATTGTGGGATGAAAATGTATTAAGGACCATAAGCTTGCATTCTTAGCACAAAAACCCTACTCATAAGGCTGATCAGACTGAACTCTTCATTTTTGAAAAGGTAGAGCAAAATACAAGAAAGAGGAAGAAAAGTGGCAAAAGTATGTGTCATGTTAAAGTCTTGGGATTTAAGAGCCGATCAGCAGTGAAGCTGATGCAATATAGGCTGATGCAATAAGAATAAATCAGCATAGCATGGTTATTTCCCTTTAAGACTGGGGATGGGTTCTACTCCTTTAACAGGTATTTATATAAAGGCAGCCATTAGAGGGCATGTCTTCTGCCTTGTGTCTCGTATACATTGCAGAAGATTTCCATGTAAAGAAGAAGAAAGATTGCTTGTAAGTTATGCTGCCTACCACGTATGTGTCTGTATATAACTGTTGTATATAAACCACTGTTAAATGTCTAAGTCTCTGTGTGCTTTGTTTTGCTCCTGGGTTGTCTCATAATAGTAGTCATGCTGCAAATGCTCTGACATACCATATATAAAATAATGTAGTTTTAAGCTACATGAAATAGCAACAAGAAGTATAATTTTATTTTTTTATTTATTTTTATTATTGGACTTATATGCCGCCCCATCTCCGAAGACTCGGGGCGGCTCACAATTAAAACATACAATACAATAATTATTTTAAAAAGAATTAAACAATTTTAAGCCCAATAAAACCAAATTAAAATACTTAAAATTATCCCATGGCCCTGGTGAGGTAATCACAGCCCGATTTGGTCGAACAACCAGGTCTTTAAATCGAACAACCAGGTCTTTAATTGTCCTGTTCAACAAAGAGTGCATTGGATACTAAACATTCTATATAGCTCATGTTGAGTGAGGTGAAAAGCCTACTAAAATTAGATTCCAAAACGGAGTATTTTGCTCTCTTTGTTTCTTTTTTAACTTCTTAGTGTGTGTGTTGATGGCTGACTTGTCCGAATACCAAGTGTGCAAGAATTTCCTTGCACTTTGGGATTTAATTTGGTCGAGGATGCTGATCGTTTCCCCATTCAAATTATGGTTGAGTCCATCTGTGTGTTATGGGATTAAGGACTTTCATCTCACTGCCGTGTTTCTCCGACAATACATCCCCCCAATAGGAAGGCCCAGCATGTTTTATAGGCATGAGGTGAAATTAAGCCCCACCCCCAAAATTTAGGCCTATTTAAAGCATGCGAAATGGGGGGAAGGGTGGGGGAAACTTGCCATTAGGAGTGGCCCGCAGGCAGACTCGCCTCACCACCAGGCCGCTCCTAACGGCCGATCATGGTGGAGCGCAGAGAGCTCCCTACCCCCACCAAGCACCTTTGCTACAGACCCGGGTATGGTGCTGGCTGCAGGGCGGGTCAGTGGGCGGATGTCGTGGTGGATGTCCACGGGGCGCTCTAGGAAAGGGTGCATGTGTGCATGTGTGTGTGGGGGGGAATTACGGCCTAGCCATTTTTTCAGGGGTCAGAAAAAATAAGGCCCAGCCTTATTTTCTGAGAAATATGGTACTTAATATTCATGGATATGGCATGCTAGTCGTCTACTGTCTATCCTACCTAGTGGCTGTTACTGTCCTTACTTTGCATATTGTAGATCACACCTATTTTTTCTTGTTTTTGGGCTACGTCTGGTTCAGCAAACTGGTAGTTTTGACAACCAGCTGACCCTGCCCCACCCCACCCCGCCCCTCCCAGGAGTCCCCATGCAGCACATTTTGGATCCCAGGTAAGTGCAGGAGGCACGTTGAGCTCAGGCAGTTGGTAAATGGACCACCCAGTGGTTCATGGAGGGCAAAGATGGGACTATTTACAGCCTCCAGAGAACCTCCAGAGTCTGGGGAGGCTGTTTTTGCCGACCTGGTGGCTCAAGAAAAGCCTCCTGAGCCTTGGGAGGGTGAAAAATGGGCCTCCTGGAAGTTAGAAAAGTCCAGAAATGGGCCAGTTTCTGGCCTCCAGAGCCTGGGGAGTCCATTTTCACCCTCACAGAGGCTCCAAGAAAGCTGCCAGAGCCCAGGAAAAGTGAAAATGCCCCCTCCATTGTGGTGCAGGGGGCCAACTAGGCCACGCCCACCATAGCTATGCCCACCCAGCAACAGGACAGAGAACTGGTTGCTGAATCCCACCCCTGCTTAAAGATAAAGATTCCCCCGCGCATGCATGCTAGTCATTTCCAGCTCTAGGGGGTGGTGCTCATCTCTATTTTTAAGCCGAAGAGCCAGCGCTGTCCAAAGACGTTTCCCTGTGGTCATGTGGGTGGCATGACTACACGCTGAAGGTGCATGGAATGCTGTTACCTTCCCACCAAACTGGTCCCTTGCATTTTTTTTAATGTGCTTTCGAATTGCTAGATTGGCAACAAGTAACGGGACAAGTAACAGGAGCTCACTTCATTATAAGGCGCTAGGGATTCAAACTGCTGAACTGCTGACCTTGTGATCAACAAGCTCAGCGTCTTCGCCACTGAGCCACCGTGTCCCTTAGGTGGCTTACAGTCAAATAAATAATGTATAAAATAAATAAATAAATAAAATAATAAAATAGTAACCCCCCATCCCCCTCAGGCACTACACACACATATCCCTCAGTGATTACACACACTAAACCAGCCATTTAAAGGGCTCCATCCCATTCTTCATTCCCCAAATCTGCTGCTGAAACCACATCTTGAAGGCCTTACAAAAGAGTTTCAGAGTAGGGACCAGTCTAATTTCTGGAAGGATAATGTTGCAGAGAGAGGGAGCCACTAGGGAGAAGCCCCCCCCCCTTTTTTTTAGATCCCACCAGATGTACATCCTTAGAGGACAGGACCTGCAACATTCTTTTCCTCCATACTCTAGTGGGTCAGCTGGATGTGATCAGAAAGAGATGGCCACTCAGATAACCTGGTCCCAAGCATGAAGGGCTTTAAAGGTGACAACCAGCACCTTGAATTACACCCGGAAACAAATTGGCAAACAATGCAGCTCCCATGGGAGAGGTGACACATATGCACGTAGAGGTCTGCACAAAACCATGTGGACCTCTTCATTTTGAATCAACTGGAGTTTCCAGATGCTTTTCAAGGGCAGTCCCATGCAGAGCACATTGCAATAGTCAAGACAAGTGACTAAGGCATGAGTGATAGTGAATAGGGATTATTGGTCCAGGAAAGGGAGTAATTGGTCCACAACTTGCAGCTGCAAAGTGTGACAAAATGGTAGTTGGGTACACTGTTGACACAGGGAGCTATTATTTACCATGGGGTAATAATCTAAGCAACCTTTTATTTAAAACAGAGCAACCATAGTAGAACAGATGAGAAAAGTTGTAACTAAATAACGCAGAGGACAACGCTGGAGACCTTAGGGATGAAGTTCCTTCTTTGCCTGAGAAATACCACATGGGGACTTCCTTCAATGTGCAGGATGTAGCTCACATGCAGGGGTTCTCCTTGCCCATGCTTTGGAGACAGCTTCCTTGGGATGATCATGGCGTAACAGGCATATCTGAAGCCATGAGGAGCTGGTTGTCTAGAAGTTGCAATTTGGATGATCTTAAGTAATATCAAAATGAACCATGACAGACAGGTATTCATTTTCGCAGAATGAGGGTAGAACCTAACCTTATTCTAGAAATGGAATCCAAACAAGATCTGGGGGGGAGGGGGCGAGAGACAGAAACTTAAAGATTTGAAAATGAGGATTTTGGAATGTAGGCAGAGTTTAAACAACCAAATGCAGAATAGCTATTATTTGTATCCTACTGCAGCCTAGTTCATCTAATGGAAATTAACTGTATATTTTCTCTTGTTGGCTCAAGGTGTGAATTGAAGTGCATAACTTCATAATTTCAGTGGGAAATGAAGTAGCCTATCACAA